>JAHUYU010001745.1:0-14651 GCA_030439765.1 Tripidium arundinaceum | reverse complement strand
GTATGGTTTTAAGAGGGGTAGAGTTTAAGATAACTCCTATAGTGTTGAGGACATCTGATATTGATGTGATATTGGGTATGGACTGGATGAAGCAAAATCAGGTAGAGATTCAGTGTCAGCAGAAAGTAGTAGTTGTGACTGCACCTAATGGAGATAAAATCAATGTGGATGTAGCAGTGCAGAAGCAACCAACCGCTGTGGTGAATCAGCTTGAAGATACTATTAAGGAGAATTCAGTGATTGAGGAATTTCCGGATGTCTTCCCTGATGAATTGCCAGGTATGCCACCTGACCGAGACATTGAATTTCTTATTGAATTACTTCCTGGAACTGCACCTATAGCCAAACGACCATATAGGATGGGAGTAGATGAATTAGAAGAACTTAAGAAACAAATTAAAGAATTACAAGATAAAGGTTTTATTCGATCTAGTTCATCACCTTGGGGAGCACCAGTTATTTTTGTTGATAAGAAAGATGGCGGTCAGAGGATGTGTGTTGATTATAGATCACTAAATGAGGTAACTATCAAGAATAAGTATCCTTTGCCCAGGATTGATGACTTGTTTGATCAGTTGAGAGGTGCATGTGTGTTCTCTAAGATTGATTTACGTTCTGGTTATCATCAGTTGAAGATTCGTGTTTCTGATATTCCAAAGACAGCTTTTACTACAAGGTATGGATTGTATGAGTATACTGTTATGTCATTTGGATTGACCAATGCACCTGCATACTTTATGTACATGATGAATAAGGTGTTTATGGAATATTTGGATAAGTTTGTGGTGGTATTTATTGATGATATACTGGTATTTTCCAAGACGGAGGAAGAGCATGCTGAACATTTGAGGTTGGTATTGCAGAAACTTAGAGAGCATAAACTGTATGCGAAGCGAAGTAAATGTGAGTTTTGGTTGAAGGAAGTTTCTTTCCTTGGTCATATTGTTTCTAATGGAGGGATATCAGTGGATCCAGGTAAAGTAAAGGATGTATTAAATTGGAAACCACCTATTGATGCTAGTGAGATTCGTAGTTTCTTGGGATTAGCTGGATATTACAGACGGTTCATTGAAGGGTTTTCTAAACTTGCTAAACCTATGACATCTCTGTTAGAGAAGAATGCCAAGTTTGTGTGGTCAGATAAATGTCAAGCTAGTTTTGAGGAATTGAAGAAGAGGTTGACTACAGCGCCTGTTTTGGTTTTGCCAGATTTGAGTAAGAAGTTTTCTATTTATTGTGATGCTTCTCGTCAAGGTTTGGGATGTGTTCTTATGCAAGAAGGCAGAGTTGTGGCTTATGCATCTAGGCAGTTGAGAAAGCATGAGTTGAATTATCCTACACATGATTTGGAGTTAGCAGCTGTAGTTCATGCTTTAAAGATTTGGAGATATTATTTGATTGGACATAAGAGTGATATATACACTGATCATAAGAGTTTGAAGTATATTTTCACTCAGTCAGATCTGAATTTGAGGCAACGTAGATGGTTAGAGTTGATTAAGGATTATGATATTGAGATACACTATCATCCTGGTAAGGCTAATGTAGTAGCTGATGCTCTTAGTAGGAAAAGCTATGTCAATGAGATACGGACATTGACTATGACTAGTGAGTTATGTGCTGAATTTGAATATTTGAATTTGGGAATTGTTACTAATACAATGGAATTAGTGATAGAGCCTACCTTAGAGCAAGAAATTTACAAAGGTCAGTTGAAGGATGAGAAACTAAAGAAGATAGCGGAAGATATAGTGATCGGTAAGTCACCAGGCTTTCGGATGGATGATAATGGAATTTTGTGGTTTGGAAAAAGGCTGTGTGTACCTGAGGATCAAACTGTTAGACAAGCAATTCTTCGCGAAGCTCATGAGTCAGCTTATTCTATTCATCCTGGTAGTACTAAGATGTATTTGGATCTGAAACAGAAATATTAGTGGGTTGGATTAAAGCGAGATGTGGCTGAGTATGTGGCATTGTGTGACACTTGTCAGAGGGTGAAAGCAGAGCATCAGAGACCTGCTGGATTGTTGCAACCAATGAAGATTCCATGTTTCACAACTTAAGAAGTGTTTATGTGTGCCTGAGGAGCAGATACCTTTAGAAGAGTTGACTGTTAAGGAAGATCTTACATATGAAGAGTTTCCAATCAAGATTTTAGAAACTGCTGAGAGAGTTACTCGAAGTCGGGTTATTAAAATGTGCAAAGTGCAGTGGAATCGATATTCAAAGGCAGAGGCAACTTGGGAAAGAGAGGATGAATTAAGTGAAATATGGAGTTCTACACTTACGTCCATACAAAGCTTCAAACGGTGCCATCTTAAGACTCTGTTGATAACTATTATTGTAAGAAAATTCTGCATAAGGCAAACTCTTATCCCAACTAGTTCCATATTGCAATGCACAAGCTCTCAACATATCCTCTAATACCTGGTTGGTCCTTTCAGTCTGTCCATCTGTCTGTGGATGATATGCTGTACTAAAATTCAATTTTGTTCCCAATGATTCATGCACAGCTTTCCAAAAATGCGACGTAAACTGCGATCCTCGATCAGATATAATCTTCTTTGGAACTCCATGCAAACATACTATCCTCTCCATATACAACTCTGCCAATTTTGGTCCACGGTAAGTAGTCTTAACGGGTATAAAATGAGCAACTTTGGTTAATCGATCTACTATCACCCAAATAGAGTCATAACCTTTCTGAGTACGAGGTAACCCCACTATAAAGTCCATACCAACTTCTTCCCACTTCCATTCAGGAATCTTCATTGGTTGCAACAATCCAGCAGGTCTCTGATGCTCTGCTTTCACCCTCTGACAAGTGTCACACAATGCCACATACTCAGCCACATCTCGCTTTAATCCAACCCACTAATATTTCTGTTTCAGATCCAAATACATCTTAGTACTACCAGGATGAATAGAATAAGCTGACTCATGAGCTTCGCGAAGAATTGCTTGTCTAACAGTTTGATCCTCAGGTACACACAGCCTTTTTCCAAACCACAAAATTCCATTATCATCCATCCGAAAGCCTGGTGACTTACCGATCACTATATCTTCCGCTATCTTCTTTAGTTTCTCATCCTTCAACTGACCTTTGTAAATTTCTTGCTCTAAGGTAGGCTCTATCACTAATTCCATTGTATTAGTAACAATTCCCAAATTCAAATATTCAAATTCAGCACATAACTCACTAGTCATAGTCAATGTCCGTATCTCATTGACATAGCTTTTCCTACTAAGAGCATCAGCTACTACATTAGCCTTACCAGGATGATAGTGTATCTCAATATCATAATCCTTAATCAACTCTAACCATCTACGTTGCCTCAAATTCAGATCTGACTGAGTGAAAATATACTTCAAACTCTTATGATCAGTGTATATATCACTCTTATGTCCAATCAAATAATATCTCCAAATCTTTAAAGCATGAACTACAGCTGCTAACTCCAAATCATGTGTAGGATAATTCAACTCATGCTTTCTCAACTGCCTAGATGCATAAGCCACAACTCTGCCTTCTTGCATAAGAACACATCCCAAACCTTGACGAGAAGCATCACAATAAATAGAAAACTTCTTACTCAAATCTGGCAAAACCAAAACAGGCGCTGTAGTCAACCTCTTCTTCAATTCCTCAAAACTAGCTTGACATTTATCTGACCACACAAACTTGGCATTCTTCTCTAACAGAGATGTCATAGGTTTAGCAAGTTTAGAAAACCCTTCAATGAACCGTCTGTAATATCCAGCTAATCCCAAGAAACTACGAATCTCACTAGCATCAATAGGTGGTTTCCAATTTAATACATCCTTTACTTTACCTGGATCCACTGATATCCCTCCATTAGAAACAATATGACCAAGGAAAGAAACTTCCTTCAACCAAAACTCACATTTACTTCGCTTCGCATACAGTTTATGCTCTCTAAGTTTCTGCAATACCAACCTCAAATGTTCAGCATGCTCTTCCTCCGTCTTGGAAAATACCAGTATATCATCAATAAATACCACCACAAACTTATCCAAATATTCCATAAACACCTTATTCATCATGTACATAAAGTATGCAGGTGCATTGGTCAATCCAAATGACATAACAGTATACTCATACAATCCATACCTTGTAGTAAAAGCTGTCTTTGGAATATCAGAAACACGAATCTTCAACTGATGATAACCAGAACGTAAATCAATCTTAGAGAACACACATGCACCTCTCAACTGATCAAACAAGTCATCAATCCTGGGCAAAGGATACTTATTCTTGATAGTTACCTCATTTAGTGATCTATAATCAACACACATCCTCTGACCGCCATCTTTCTTATCAACAAAAATAACTGGTGCTCCCCAAGGTGATGAACTAGATCGAATAAAACCTTTATCTTGTAATTCTTTAATTTGTTTCTTAAGTTCTTCTAATTCATCTACTCCCATCCTATATGGTCGTTTGGCTATAGGTGCAGTTCCAGGAAGTAATTCAATAAGAAATTCAATGTCTCGGTCAGGTGGCATACCTGGCAATTCATCAGGGAAGACATCCGGAAATTCCTCAATCACTGAATTCTCCTTAATAGTATCTTCAAGCTGATTCACCACAGCGGTTGGTTGCTTCTGCACTGCTACATCCACATTGATTTTATCTCCATTAGGTGCAGTCACAACTACTACTTTCTGCTGACACTGAATCTCTACCTGATTTTGCTTCATCCAGTCCATACCCAATATCACATCAATATCAGATGTCCTCAACACTATAGGAGTTATCTTAAACTCTACCCCTCTTAAAACCATACTAATTGGAAGACAACGATTACTGGTTTGCATGGTACCTCCAGGTGAATTTACTAATAGGGGTTCTTTCATAGCTAGCATGGGTATACTATGCATTTTTACAAAAATGTTGGATATGAACGTATGAGATGCTCCAGAGTCAAAAAGAACAGTTGCGGGAGTGGAATGTACATTAAACGTACCAATCATAACTTCTGGTGCATCATGAGCGGTATCAGAAGACACGTGATTCACCCTTCCAGTATCAGATTGCCTCTGGCTGCTCTTCTGGCTCTGAGGAGTCTGCTGGTTCTGCTTCTCAGGACAATGATAAGACATATGCCCCTCTTTACCACAGACAAAACATCTAGTAGGCGTGTTGGGGGCACTATTCTTCATGGGGGTAACATTGGAATTTCCAGTGCGAGGAGTCTGTTGCCCAGTCTGATGATACTATTGACGTTGTGGATATGATGAACGCTGTTGTGACTGATTACTTTGCCAATTCTGGGACCACCTCTGATTCGGATTGCGATTCCATTGACTAACCGGTCCCTGAAACTTCTGATGAAAACCATGCTGAGAATTAGTGCGCTGACGGTTGTTGCTTCCTGAGCCTTGTACCTTCATTTTCCTCTTCCTGTCCATCTCTCTGCGCTCATTATCAAGCACAATAGCTTTATTTACCAGCTCTTGAAAACTAGCATAGTTGTTCCCCTTCAATTGCAAGCGAAGATCATAATAAATTCCCTTCAAGAAAAGACGCTGTCTGTCTGCATCTTCCCTCACTTCATTAGGAGCATAGCGAGCCAACTGGGTAAATCTATCATGATATTCACTAACGCTCATCTGTCCCATCCTAATGTTTCTTACATGACAAGGGTATTTGGACTGTGCCGCCTGCAGATGATTCCTCCTTGACTTTACAAGCTACGGTGGGATTAGCTCGTGAATTGGCTCTCCATGAGGTGGATTTGAAGGATGAGTTGCTGAAGGAAAAAGAACTTAAGGAGCAAGCTTATAAGGAGATTGATCAATTAAGGGCGGAGTTAGGTCATCCCAAGATTTATGAGAAGCTTAATTAGGAAGTAGGAAAAATCCCTATGTAATAGGAACGATAGTAGTTGCGAGTTAATTTTAAGTTTGGTTTGTTTTAAGAGTCAGTTTGTGGTGTGAACAATTGTGTGATTGATGGATTGTTATTATGATAATGTGTGATTTGGATCTTTGTAATGTGTGCTGGAGTTTTGTAGACATGCCTACAAGTTCCATGGTTAAGAATATTAAGTTTGATCAAAATATATTAGTTGAATATGAGGTTAACTTAGTTCTGTCCTTTGCTGATTTTTGGATCAGTCTGGGATGTTTTAGAAATAACTTAAAATCCGTTTATGAGAAATTTAAGAAATTTTACTGGGAATAATTAGACTTCTATATCTTTCCAACCCCACAAGAATCACTTTAATATCTATTATAAGTTAAGAGATATACCTGTTCCAAGTTGGAGTTACCGCACAGTCTGGAATTCTGAAACAGTTTCGGTTAAGTTCAGTTTTTGGCCAATTTATTGACAGAGTCAGAAAACGTGTTGTGAATAAAAGTTGTAGATAATTTTGTAAGCTTTCCAACCATGTAAAGATCATCTGAATTGGACGTCTGTAGCTCGAGATATGCCAATTTTACTGAGTTGCTGAAATTGGAGTTCGTCCAGAAAAATCAGATTTTGCTTATCTATTGAATACATCACCTCGGATCGTACTGAATTTCAATTTCTGTGTTTTTGGAAACAGATGTCAGGCAGAGGTCGTGGCAGAGGTCGTGGAGGTGCTAACCTACCCATTACTATGGAGGAACTCATGCAAACTCAGAACCAGATGATGCAGATGTTTATGCAGCACATGCAGAACAATCCCCCTGCAGGAGGACCACCGCCTGTGCAAGTGAGGGATAAACATGGGGAATTTTTAAAGGGACGCCCTCCAGTGTTTTCTCATGCTGCTGATCCTTTAGAGGCAGATGATTGGGTGAGGGCAGTGGAGAAATAGCTGAATATAGCCCAATGCAATGATATGGAGAAGGTGTTATATGCATCTGGTCAGTTACAGGGGACAGCTCAGACTTGGTGGGAGTCGTATCAAGCTGCACGCCCTGACAATGCTCCTCCTATCACTTGGAATGAGTTTGTTAGAGATTTTCGAGCTCGTCATATTCCTGAAGGTATAATTGAGCTGAAGCAGGAAGAATTCAGAAACATTAGGATGGGACAGATGAGCGTTAGTGAATATCATGATAGATTTACCCAGTTGGCTCGCTATGCTCCTAATGAAGTGAGGGAAGATGCAGACAGACAGCGTCTTTTCTTGAAGGGAATTTATTATGATCTTCGCTTGCAATTGAAGGGGAACAACTATGCTAGTTTTCAAGAGCTGGTAAATAAAGCTATTGTGCTTGATAATGAGCGCAGAGAGATGGACAGGAAGAGGAAAATGAAGGTACAAGGCTCAGGAAGCAACAACCGTCAGCGCACTAATTCTCAGCATGGTTTTCATCAGAAGTTTCAGGGACCGGTTAGTCAATGGAATCGCAATCCGAATCAGAGGTGGTCCCAGAATTGGCAAAGTAATCAGTCACAACAGCGTTCATCATATCCACAACGTCAATAGTATCATCAGACTGGGCAACAGACTCCTCGCACTGGAAATTCCAATGTTACCCCCCATGAAGAATAGTGCCCCCAACACGCCTACTAGATGTTTTGTCTGTGGTAAAGAGGGGCATATGTCTTATCATTGTCCTGAGAAGCAGAACCAGCAGACTCCTCAGAGCCAGAAGAGCAGCCAGAGGCAATCTGATACTGGAAGGGTGAATCACGTGTCTTCTGATACCGCTCATGATGCACCAGAAGTTATGATTGGTACGTTTAATGTACATTCCACTCCCGCAACTGTTCTTTTTGACTCTGGAGCATCTCATACGTTCATATCCAACATTTTTGTAAAAATGCATAGTATACCCATGCTAGCTATGAAAGAACCCCTATTAGTAAATTCACCTGGAGGTACCATGCAAACCAGTAATCGTTGTCTTCCAATTAGTATGGTTTTAAGAGGGGTAGAGTTTAAGATAACTCCTATAGTGTTGAGGACATCTGATATTGATGTGATATTGGGTATGGACTGGATGAAGCAAAATCAGGTAGAGATTCAGTGTCAGCAGAAAGTAGTAGTTGTGACTGCACCTAATGGAGATAAAATCAATGTGGATGTAGCAGTGCAGAAGCAACCAACCGCTGTGGTGAATCAGCTTGAAGATACTATTAAGGAGAATTCAGTGATTGAGGAATTTCCGGATGTCTTCCCTGATGAATTGCCAGGTATGCCACCTGACCGAGACATTGAATTTCTTATTGAATTACTTCCTGGAACTGCACCTATAGCCAAACGACCATATAGGATGGGAGTAGATGAATTAGAAGAACTTAAGAAACAAATTAAAGAATTACAAGATAAAGGTTTTATTCGATCTAGTTCATCACCTTGGGGAGCACCAGTTATTTTTGTTGATAAGAAAGATGGCGGTCAGAGGATGTGTGTTGATTATAGATCACTAAATGAGGTAACTATCAAGAATAAGTATCCTTTGCCCAGGATTGATGACTTGTTTGATCAGTTGAGAGGTGCATGTGTGTTCTCTAAGATTGATTTACGTTCTGGTTATCATCAGTTGAAGATTCGTGTTTCTGATATTCCAAAGACAGCTTTTACTACAAGGTATGGATTGTATGAGTATACTGTTATGTCATTTGGATTGACCAATGCACCTGCATACTTTATGTACATGATGAATAAGGTGTTTATGGAATATTTGGATAAGTTTGTGGTGGTATTTATTGATGATATACTGGTATTTTCCAAGACGGAGGAAGAGCATGCTGAACATTTGAGGTTGGTATTGCAGAAACTTAGAGAGCATAAACTGTATGCGAAGCGAAGTAAATGTGAGTTTTGGTTGAAGGAAGTTTCTTTCCTTGGTCATATTGTTTCTAATGGAGGGATATCAGTGGATCCAGGTAAAGTAAAGGATGTATTAAATTGGAAACCACCTATTGATGCTAGTGAGATTCGTAGTTTCTTGGGATTAGCTGGATATTACAGACGGTTCATTGAAGGGTTTTCTAAACTTGCTAAACCTATGACATCTCTGTTAGAGAAGAATGCCAAGTTTGTGTGGTCAGATAAATGTCAAGCTAGTTTTGAGGAATTGAAGAAGAGGTTGACTACAGCGCCTGTTTTGGTTTTGCCAGATTTGAGTAAGAAGTTTTCTATTTATTGTGATGCTTCTCGTCAAGGTTTGGGATGTGTTCTTATGCAAGAAGGCAGAGTTGTGGCTTATGCATCTAGGCAGTTGAGAAAGCATGAGTTGAATTATCCTACACATGATTTGGAGTTAGCAGCTGTAGTTCATGCTTTAAAGATTTGGAGACATTATTTGATTGGACATAAGAGTGATATATACACTGATCATAAGAGTTTGAAGTATATTTTCACTCAGTCAGATCTGAATTTGAGGCAACGCAGATGGTTAGAATTGATTAAGGATTATGATATTGAGATACACTATCATCCTGGTAAGGCTAATGTAGTAGCTGATGCTCTTAGTAGGAAAAGTTATGTCAATGAGATACAGACATTGTCTATGACTAGGGAGTTATGTGCTGAATTTGAATATTTGAATTTGGGAATTGTTACTAATACAATGGAATTAGTGATAGAGCCTACCTTAGAGCAAGAAATCTATAAGGGTCAGTTGAAGGATGAGAAACTAAAGAAGATAGCGGAAGATATAGTGATTGGTAAGTCACCAGGCTTTCGGATGGATGATAATGGAATTTTGTGGTTTGGAAAGAGGCTGTGTGTACCTGAGGATCAAACTGTTAGACAGGCAATTCTTCGCGAAGCTCATGAGTCAGCTTATTCTATTCATCCTGGTAGTACTAAGATGTATTTGGATCTGAAACAGAAATATTGGTGGGTTGGATTAAAGCGAGATGTGGCTGAGTATGTGGCATTGTGTGACACTTGTTAGAGGGTGAAAGCAGAGCATCAGAGACCTGCTGGATTGTTGCAACCAATGAAGATTCCTTCTCCAGGTCCGGCCGGCGGCCACCATGGCCGGCGGCCCTTCCATGGCCGGCGATGGCGGTTCTCCCCACCGAGACCACCATTCAAGCCCGCGTTTGATCCTACGGAAAGAGAAACTTCGCGCGAACTCAAATACGCTAAGAAAAACTAACCACGTGAACCACACGCGACGCACAGCAACAAGGGGCGGTGGCGCCATTGCCGCACCATCGGTGAGCTTCAAAACCACGACTAGGACCACCTCCACCCAAAGGAATAGCCTAGAACTAAAGAGGAGAAGAATGCAGTCTCACCAATGCCACGAAGTCGGCCCCGAATCCACCCAACGGCTCCACCCGCGAGCAACCGTCACCTCCAACCACCTCAACCCTAAACCTTCGATTCCTTGCGGTAGAGTTCACGGTTTAGATGAAAAACGGAAACTAGAGGGTCAAGGCGTCCTATTTATGGCTTCTATTGGCCGTGTTCGGGTAAGACTCTCCGGGAAATCACGAGAAAGGCGGCGGCGGTACTCCGGTTCGGAGTCCGGCTCGAACACGGGAGGAGGAAGACGACTGACATGTGGGGTCCAGCGGTCAGCGACATGATGAACGCGTGGCTGCAGACTTGGGCTGGCTCGGCTGCTGGGCCGGGACGCTGATCGGCCCACGCGGGCAGGCGCGGAGGTAAGCAGGTCGTCCGATGGCCTTCAGGCCAAGAAGGTAAGAAGGTAAGTTGTTTCTTCTTTTTCTAATTTTCCAAACACATTTTCAAATCAAATTTTCCTAAACCAAATCAAATAAAACAAATATATCCACACCACAAAATAAAATAAATGCAACAACATGAATGCATCACCAAATAATTTTCAAAATTTTAATTCCCTTTCTCTAAATTATTTAAAATTTGTTACTCCTAAAATTTGGGTGTTACAAATTCTACCCCCCTTAAAAGAATCTTGTCCTCGAGATTGAACTGCTTACTCAAACAACTGCGGATATGATTTCCTCAATTCATCCTCTCTTTCCCAAGTTGCCTCTGCCTCTGAATATCGATTCCACTGCACCTTGCACATTTTAATAACCCGACTTCGAGTAACTCTCTCAGCAGTCTCCAAAATCTTAATCGGAAACTCTTCATATGTAAGATCCTCCTTAACAGTCAACTCTTCTAAAGGTATCTGCTCCTCAGGCACACGCAAACACTTCTTAAGTTGTGAAACATGGAACACATCATGTACTCCAGATAAATTCTCAGGCAACTCTAATTGATAAGCAACTTCCCCACGTCTAGTAATAACTTTAAATGGTCCAACATACCTTGGTGCTAGTTTACCTTTCATGTTAAACCTCTTCACACTTTTCATAGGTGACACCTTCAAATAGACATAATCACCTACCTCAAAAACTAAATCTCTTCTTCTATTGTCAGCATAACTCTTCTGACGAGACTGCGCTACTCTCAAATTCTCACGAATCACTCGCACTTGATCTTCTGCGTTTCTAAGAACATCTGTACCAAACACCTGAGATTCACCTGTCTGATCCCAAAACAATGGAGTTCTACACTTACGTCCATACAAAGCTTCAAACGGTGCCATCTTAAGACTCTGTTGATAACTATTATTGTAAGAAAATTCTGCATAAGGCAAACTCTTATCCCAACTAGTTCCATATTGCAATGCACAAGCTCTCAACATATCCTCTAATACCTGGTTGGTCCTTTCAGTCTGTCCATCTGTCTGTGGATGATATGCTGTACTAAAATTCAATTTTGTTCCCAATGATTCATGCACAGCTTTCCAAAAATGCGACGTAAACTGCGATCCTCGATCAGATACAATCTTCTTTGGAACTCCATGCAAACATACTATCCTCTCCATATACAACTCTGCCAATTTTGGTCCACGGTAAGTAGTCTTAACTGGTATAAAATGAGCAACTTTGGTTAATCGACCTACTATCACCCAAATAGAGTCATAACCTTTCTGAGTACGAGGTAACCCCACTATAAAGTCCATACCAACTTCTTCCCACTCCATTCAGGAATCTTCATTGGTTGCAACAATCCAGCAGGTCTCTGATGCTCTGCTTTCACCCTCTAACAAGTGTCACACAATGCCACATACTCAGCCACATCTCGCTTTAATCCAACCCACCAATATTTCTGTTTCAGATCCAAATACATCTTAGTACTACCAGGATGAATAGAATAAGCTGACTCATGAGCTTCGCGAAGAATTGCCTGTCTAACAGTTTGATCCTCAGGTACACACAGCCTCTTTCCAAACCACAAAATTCCATTATCATCCATCCGAAAGCCTGGTGACTTACCAATCACTATATCTTCCGCTATCTTCTTTAGTTTCTCATCCTTCAACTGACCCTTATAGATTTCTTGCTCTAAGGTAGGCTCTATCACTAATTCCATTGTATTAGTAACAATTCCCAAATTCAAATATTCAAATTCAGCACATAACTCCCTAGTCATAGACAATGTCTGTATCTCATTGACATAACTTTTCCTACTAAGAGCATCAGCTACTACATTAGCCTTACCAGGATGATAGTGTATCTCAATATCATAATCCTTAATCAATTCTAACCATCTGCGTTGCCTCAAATTCAGATCTGACTGAGTGAAAATATACTTCAAACTCTTATGATCAGTGTATATATCACTCTTATGTCCAATCAAATAATGTCTCCAAATCTTTAAAGCATGAACTACAGCTGCTAACTCCAAATCATGTGTAGGATAATTCAACTCATGCTTTCTCAACTGCCTAGATGCATAAGCCACAACTCTGCCTTCTTGCATAAGAACACATCCCAAACCTTGACGAGAAGCATCACAATAAATAGAAAACTTCTTACTCAAATCTGGCAAAACCAAAACAGGCGCTGTAGTCAACCTCTTCTTCAATTCCTCAAAACTAGCTTGACATTTATCTGACCACACAAACTTGGCATTCTTCTCTAATAGAGATGTCATAGGTTTAGCAAGTCTAGAAAACCCTTCAATGAACCGTCTGTAATATCCAGCTAATCCCAAGAAACTACGAATCTCACTAGCATCAATAGGTGGCTTCCAATTTAATACATCCCTTACTTTACCTGGATCCACTGATATCCCTCCATTAGAAACAATATGACCAAGGAAAGAAACTTCCTTCAACCAAAACTCACATTTACTTCGCTTCGCATACAGTTTATGCTCTCTAAGTTTCTGCAATACCAATCTCAAATGTTCAGCATGCTCTTCCTCCGTCTTGGAAAATACCAGTATATCATCAATAAACACTACCACAAACTTATCCAAATATTCCATAAACACCTTATTCATCATGTACATAAAGTATGCAGGTGCATTGGTCAATCCAAATGACATAACAGTATACTCATACAATCCATACCTTGTAGTAAAAGCTGTCTTTGGAATATCAGAAGCACGAATCTTCAACTGATGATAACCAGAACGTAAATCAATCTTAGAAGAACTTAAGAAACAAATTAAAGAATTACAAGATAAAGGTTTTATTAGACCTAGTTCATCACCTTGGGGAGCACCAGTTATTTTTGTTGATAAGAAAGATGGTGGTCAGAGGATGCGTGTTGATTACCGGTCACTAAATGAGGTAACTATCAAGAATAAGTATCCTTTGCCCAGGATTGATGACTTGTTTGATCAGTTGAGAGGTGCTTGTGTGTTCTCTAAGATTGATTTACGTTCTGGTTATCATCAGTTGAAGATTCGTGCTTCTGATATTCCAAAGACAGCTTTTACTACAAGGTATGGATTGTATGAGTATACTGTTATGTCATTTGGATTGACCAATGCACCTGCATACTTTATGTACATGATGAATAAGGTGTTTATGGAATATTTGGATAAGTTTGTGGTAGTGTTTATTGATGATATACTGGTATTTTCCAAGACGGAGGAAGAGCATGCTGAACATTTGAGATTGGTATTGCAGAAACTTAGAGAGCATAAACTGTATGCGAAGCGAAGTAAATGTGAGTTTTGGTTGAAGGAAGTTTCTTTCCTTGGTCATATTGTTTCTAATGGAGGGATATCAGTGGATCCAGGTAAAGTAAGGGATGTATTAAATTGGAAGCCACCTATTGATGCTAGTGAGATTCGTAGTTTCTTGGGATTAGCTGGATATTACAGACGGTTCATTGAAGGGTTTTCTAGACTTGCTAAACCTATGACATCTCTATTAGAGAAGAATGCCAAGTTTGTGTGGTCAGATAAATGTCAAGCTAGTTTTGAGGAATTGAAGAAGAGGTTGACTACAGCGCCTGTTTTGGTTTTGCCAGATTTGAGTAAGAAGTTTTCTATTTATTGTGATGCTTCTCGTCAAGGTTTGGGATGTGTTCTTATGCAAGAAGGCAGAGTTGTGGCTTATGCATCTAGGCAGTTGAGAAAGCATGAGTTGAATTATCCTACACATGATTTGGAGTTAGCAGCTGTAGTTCATGCTTTAAAGATTTGGAGACATTATTTGATTGGACATAAGAGTGATATATACACTGATCATAAGAGTTTGAAGTATATTTTCACTCAGTCAGATCTGAATTTGAGGCAACGCAGATGGTTAGAATTGATTAAGGATTATGATATTGAGATACACTATCATCCTGGTAAGGCTAATGTAGTAGCTGATGCTCTTAGTAGGAAAAGTTATGTCAATGAGATACAGACATTGTATTAGTAACAATTCCCAAATTCAAATATTCA
>JAHUYU010000041.1:0-19447 GCA_030439765.1 Tripidium arundinaceum | reverse complement strand
GCTGACTCGGTTGAAATGAAGCGCCTCCAAGACGCCCTTGAAGAGTCCAAATCTGCATACGCTGGTTTGGAGGTCGTGGCTGCCCATGCTGAACACGTGCACATGGAGGCTCACTCGGCTATGGAGGAGAAATTTTTGGCCCAAGTGTCGTCCCTTGAAGATGAGCTTCATGGTGTGGTTGCCGCGGGCCATGCCGTTTGAGAGGCCGCATACCTCCAGCCCGAGGAATCAGTTTCTATTGTGGAGGTGGCCTCCCGACTGGCAGGCATTCCTGCTCGGCTAGGAGAGATCGCTCAACAGGGACTATCGTGGGGGCCCAAATCGTGCTGGTGACAGTCGGGGCGATTCGCTCCGATTTGGACATTGGTTTGGTTAAGGGCAAGCCTACCGATACGGCCCTGCCATTCTTGCGAATCTCCGTCAATGAGCTGTGGAGCCGGCCGAAACCTTAATCGCCAATGTAGACCCCTCCGTGATAATTCGAGGCAGTTTGCCCGATCCATCAGGAGGATACGGTGACACTCAGGGTCATGGTGCTGACCCAGGGTGTGTGTTTTTTTCTTTTGAACGTGTATGACTCTCGACTTTACGCTATGCTTTTCATTGTCTTAGCTTTCGGTTTTGGTTAAGTTTAGGCTCGACTGCCTGAGGATCTTGCTGCAACCACCGAGGTGGTTTGACTAGATCGGCCTAGGGTTTTGCCTATTTTCTTATGCCACATCGTGTTTGTTAAACTTGAAAAAATGTAAGCAACACAAAGTCGAGTAGTAGGCTTGTTGTAGGCCCTGAGCGCCTCAATAGGTTAGTATAACGTGTTGAGGAGCTTTAAAGGTTTAACAGGGACCATCATGAAGAAAAAATGAATGTGAAGCTAGCCCCGGGGCGGCCTGGAGAGGTTCGTTTCAGGGTGTTTGGGGAGCCAAATTTTATTCATACTGGATGAAGAAACTTTGTGGAATCGAAAAAACAATTACAAAGGGTAAATTAAGCGTAAGAACGACATAGCTGGAGTTCGTTTGCCGCCTGCAACTCGCTCGTTCCCACACCGTGCTTTTATTGCTGGAGATTTTCTGCCATCTCCCTAAGGCCCGATGGGGTTCTTCCCGTTGTTGGGCTGGTCGCCGTCCTGTGCCTTCTTGGTGTTGTCTTTGGGAATAGAGGCTGATGGTGGGGTTGACGCTAATGGCGAGAGGAGAACGGGTGGTGCACCCTTTGGGGTCATCGGTGTAAGCTTGTTCTCTGGCGGTGGAAGGGCGTACAACGGAGCCCCCGAGTAGTTCTTCTTTCTTGGCCCTAGATCAAGGGCGTTGGCTTCAGCATACTCAACAACATCCCTCTCACATTGGTAGGCATTCTAGAAATTTCCCAACACCGTGATAACACCACGTGGACCTAGCATCTTCAGCTTGAGGTAGGCGTAGTTTGGGACTGCCATGAACTTGGCGTAGCATGACCTCCCAAATATGGCATTATAAGGCCCTTCAAAATCGACGACTTCAAAGGAAAGTGTCTCCTTCCGGTAGTGTACCGTGTCACCGAATGTCACTGAGAGGACTATCGTGCCTAGAGGCATGATGCGGTGGCCGAGGACGATCCCATGGAAGGAGGACTGCGATGCGTGCAACTTCCTTATGTCGATCCTCAGCTTGTCGAAGGCGTCCTTGTAAAGGATGTTGATGTCGCTGCCTCCGTCCATGAGGACCTTCGCCATCTTCACGTTCTCGATCATAGCGCTGACCACCACAGGAAAATGGCTGGCTTCGATGACCTGGTTAGCATGATCATTTCTATCAAAGGTGATTGGCCGCTCAGACCAATGCAAGTAGAGCGGGGTAACTGGGGCAGCCGCGTAGACCTCCGTGTGGGTCAACTTCTGGTGTCTCCAATCCTCGTAGGCCATAGGGCCGCCGAAGATGAGCATGGTGTTTTCGGCGTTCGGTACTCATCCCGATCGCTTCCGCCGTCTCTCCGTTTGCCCCTGTTGGAATGGCCTCCCATGCTGCTTCTTTTTCACCCTCTTCGGCAATGCATTTCCTGTAGGTGTTGTGTAAGTGCAATCAAGCCCTATTGTGGGTTTTGGTGATAATGACCACACAATTGGAGGACTAATGAGATTTATCGAGATGACAAGCAGGTAGAATGAAAAGGAGGATAATACACGTGATGGTGGAGTCCCCAATTGTAAAAGGACATGGCAACTGACTCGGTGGCGTTTAAATTTATTTATATTTTGGAATTGAGTTTAGGAAAAGATGTACTACAAAGGGGGATATAATGCACAAGCTTTAATGTGCAACCAAGTGCTATAATTACCCACTAAAATATCCTTAAACTCTTAGCCATGACAGCATGCTCTTCGCTTTCCACCATTGGGCTGTCTGTTGGCGGTTACTAACGACATATTCCATACCGCCAACTTGTATGAAAAATGGAGAAAACACATGTTTTACATACATATGTCTTTGATATTCACCTAGTTCCACATGTATTGGAAGATTACTGTTTTGCAGGACTTAAGTGTGGAATCAGTGCAAAACTCGAGAAAATGCGCAATCAACAAAGCGTATTCGCGCAGCCCAAGTTGAAGAATGTGAAGAAGGCCAAATCCACGACGCAAACCAGGGCCAAT
The DNA here is from genome assembly GCA_030439765.1 of Tripidium arundinaceum. Classification (NCBI taxonomy): domain Eukaryota; kingdom Viridiplantae; phylum Streptophyta; class Magnoliopsida; order Poales; family Poaceae; genus Tripidium; species Tripidium arundinaceum. Next base: position 16,818 of record JAHUYU010000041.1, on the reverse strand, counting down.
ACCCAACATAGAAGTGATCCAGACCCATCAGGGAGCCCACCAGACAAAGTCGGTGGCGAAAGGCGATGGCCAGGGTGCGGCCGACCCCCTGGTGCGGCCGCCCCCCTGGTGGCGTGTCTCGGGCCCATCTTTCGCATGTCGGTTCCTATGGCGGTGCTAAAGGCAGTTCCATGGGTTACCAAGAATATTCGTCCACGAACCGACCTCTAGGCACTATAAAAAGCAGCCATGTTCTCCTCTGTAAATCAAGTTTTCACACAAGTTACATTATCAGGCAATACAACTCCAGAGCTCTCTAGTTTTAGTTTATCCTTTTAGTTGTAGTTTAGATCTAGAGCAGAGCTTCAAGTTGTAAAGAGGAGAAGAACATTTTGGCGCATTCTTGGTATGAATAAATCTAGTTCTAGTTCTATCTTGTTCTTGTTCTCTACTTATATTTATAGTATTGTTCTTGAATTAGAGCTAAGTTCTTCATTCATGTTCTTCATATTAGAACTAGTTCCTAGTTCAAGTATCTTGATCATGATGATTATAACTTTGATCTTAATTAAATGTATAATTAGTATAGTCATGATTAGATGGTGGTTTACCAAGTCTTCGGATTTGCATATGTTCTCGACCTGGGGGGATATATGTGGTTTTCGTGTATGCAAGTATGGTACTTGGATACAAGGGAACGGGTAATTGCAGTTCGTACTCCACGGTAGTGGGGTAGGCGGCAGGTGGTGACAGCCCTGTTCGTCTCTCGTATTCCGCCACGTTCGGGTATGGTGTAGGAGTCTAAAGCGATGCGGGGAGCTGGCAGACTAGACCTTAGGCATTCTCCCGATCCATTTAGATGTTAATCTAACCATGTTTATATTAATTGTATGACTTGCTATAATTCTTGACAATAACTATAAATATAAGTAGAGAACAAGAACAAGATAGAACTAGAACTAGATTTATTCATACCAAGAATGCGCCAAAATGTTCTTCTCCTCTTTACAACTTGAAGCTCTGCTCTAGATCTAAACTACAACTAAAAGGATAAACTAAAACTAGAGAGCTCTGGAGTTGTATTGCCTGATAATGTAACTTGTGTGAAAACTTGATTTACAGAGGAGAACATGGCTGCTTTTTATAGTGCCTAGAGGTCGGTTCGTGGACGAATATTCTTGGTAACCCATGGAACTGCCTTTAGCACCGCCATAGGAACCGACATGCGAAAGATGGGCCCGAGACACGCCACCAGGGGGGCGGCCGCACCAGGGGGTCGGCCGCACCCTGGCCATCGCCTTTCGCCACCGACTTTGTCTGGTGGGCTCCCTGATGGGTCTGGATCACTTCTATGTTGGGTATTGGCCCTGGTTTGCGTCGTGGATTTGGCCTTCTTCACATTCTTCAACTTGGGCTGCGCGAATACGCTTTGTTGATTGCGCATTTTCTCGAGTTTTGCACTGATTCCACACTTAAGTCCTGCAAAACAGTAATCTTCCAATACATGTGGAACTAGGTGAATATCAAAGACATATGTATGTAAAACATGTGTTTTCTCCATTTTTCATACAAGTTGGCGGTATGGAATATGTCGTTAGTAACCGCCAACAGACAGCCCAATGGTGGAAAGCGAAGAGCATGCTGTCATGGCTAAGAGTTTAAGGATATTTTTAGTGGGTAATTATAGCACTTGGTTGCACATTAAAGCTTGTGCATTATATCCCCCTTTGTAGTACATCTTTTCCTAAACTCAATTCCAAAATATAAATAAATTTAAACGCCACCGAGTCAGTTGCCATGTCCTTTTACAATTGGGGACTCCACCATCACGTGTATTATCCTCCTTTTCATTCTACCTGCTTGTCATCTCGATAAATCTCATTAGTCCTCCAATTGTGTGGTCATTATCACCAAAACCCACAATAGGGCTTGATTGCACTTACACAACACCTACAGGAAATGCATTGCCGAAGAGGGTGAAAAAGAAGCAGCATGGGGAGGCCATTCCAACAGGGGCAAACGGAGAGACGGCGGAAGCGATCGGGATGAGTACCGAACGCCGAAAACACCATGCTCATCTTCGGCGGCCCTATGGCCTACGAGGATTGGAGACACCAGAAGTTGACCCACACGGAGGTCTACGCGGCTGCCCCAGTTACCCCGCTCTACTTGCATTGGTCTGAGCGGCCAATCACCTTTGATAGAAATGATCATGCTAACCAGGTCATCGAAGCCAGCCATTTTCCTGTGGTGGTCAGCGCTATGATCGAGAACGTGAAGATGGCGAAGGTCCTCATGGACGGAGGCAGCGACATCAACATCCTTTACAAGGACGCCTTCGACAAGCTGAGGATCGACATAAGGAAGTTGCACGCATCGCAGTCCTCCTTCCATGGGATCGTCCTCGGCCACCGCATCATGCCTCTAGGCACGATAGTCCTCTCAGTGACATTCGGTGACACGGTACACTACCGGAAGGAGACACTTTCCTTTGAAGTCGTCGATTTTGAAGGGCCTTATAATGCCATATTTGGGAGGTCATGCTACGCCAAGTTCATGGCAGTCCCAAACTACGCCTACCTCAAGCTGAAGATGCTAGGTCCACGTGGTGTTATCACGGTGTTGGGAAATTTCTAGAATGCCTACCAATGTGAGAGGGATGTTGTTGAGTATGCTGAAGCCAACGCCCTTGATCTAGGGCCAAGAAAGAAGAACTACTCGGGGGCTCCGTTGTACGCCCTTCCACCGCCAGAGAACAAGCTTACACCGATGACCCCAAAGGGTGCACCACCCGTTCTCCTCTCGCCATTAGCGTCAACCCCACCATCAGCCTCTATTCCCAAAGACAACACCAAGAAGGCACAGGACGGCGACCAGCCCAACAACGGGAAGAACCCCATCGGGCCTTAGGGAGATGGCAGAAAATCTCCAGCAATAAAAGCACGGTGTGGGAACGAGCGAGTTGCAGGCGGCAAACGAACTCCAGCTATGTCGTTCTTACGCTTAATTTACCCTTTGTAATTGTTTTTTCGATTCCACAAAGTTTCTTCATCCAGTATGAATAAAATTTGGCTCCCCAAACACCCTGAAACGAACCTCTCCAGGCCGCCCCGGGGCTAGCTTCACATTCATTTTTTCTTCATGATGGTCCCTGTTAAACCTTTAAAGCTCCTCAACACGTTATACTAACCTATTGAGGCGCTCAGGGCCTACAACAAGCCTACTACTCGACTTTGTGTTGCTTACATTTTTTCAAGTTTAACAAACACGATGTGGCATAAGAAAATAGGCAAAACCCTAGGCCGATCTAGTCAAACCACCTCGGTGGTTGCAGCAAGATCCTCAGGCAGTCGAGCCTAAACTTAACCAAAACCGAAAGCTAAGACAATGAAAAGCATAGCGTAAAGTCGAGAGTCATACACGTTCAAAAGAAAAAAACACACACCCTGGGTCAGCACCATGACCCTGAGTGTCACCGTATCCTCCTGATGGATCGGGCAAACTGCCTCGAATTATCACGGAGGGGTCTACATTGGCGATTAAGGTTTCGGCCGGCTCCACAGCTCATTGACGGAGATTCGCAAGAATGGCAGGGCCGTATCGGTAGGCTTGCCCTTAACCAAACCAATGTCCAAATCGGAGCGAATCGCCCCGACTGTCACCAGCACGATTTGGGCCCCCACGATAGTCCCTGTTGAGCGATCTCTCCTAGCCGAGCAGGAATGCCTGCCAGTCGGGAGGCCACCTCCACAATAGAAACTGATTCCTCGGGCTGGAGGTATGCGGCCTCTCAAACGGCATGGCCCGCGGCAACCACACCATGAAGCTCATCTTCAAGGGACGACACTTGGGCCAAAAATTTCTCCTCCATAGCCGAGTGAGCCTCCATGTGCACGTGTTCAGCATGGGCAGCCACGACCTCCAAACCAGCGTATGCAGATTTGGACTCTTCAAGGGCGTCTTGGAGGCGCTTCATTTCAACCGAGTCAGCTGCAAACCAAAACATAAATCAGGGGTCCTGACCCAGTATAACACAAGCTACTACGGCCAAGGGATGGTTACCTTGCACTTGCTTCATCAGCCTCTCTAACTCCTGTTGAGCAAGCTTCCGCCTCTGCCTTTCCTTCTGGTACGCAGCACCTGAGGCGTGCAAGGTGGCCTTCTCCCACGACAGCCCAACAATTACCTCAGCAGCAGCTGGAGGATCAAGGTGGCTATCAGAAGACAAAAAGACAAAGAGCCATAAGAGCAAGTCAGGATGGTACCGTGATGGTGGAGTCCCCAATTGTAAAAGGACATGGCAACTGACTCGGTGGCGTTTAAATTTATTTATATTTTGGAATTGAGTTTAGGAAAAGATGTACTACAAAGGGGGATATAATGCACAAGCTTTAATGTGCAACCAAGTGCTATAATTACCCACTAAAATATCCTTAAACTCTTAGCCATGACAGCATGCTCTTCGCTTTCCACCATTGGGCTGTCTGTTGGCGGTTACTAACGACATATTCCATACCGCCAACTTGTATGAAAAATGGAGAAAACACATGTTTTACATACATATGTCTTTGATATTCACCTAGTTCCACATGTATTGGAAGATTACTGTTTTGCAGGACTTAAGTGTGGAATCAGTGCAAAACTCGAGAAAATGCGCAATCAACAAAGCGTATTCGCGCAGCCCAAGTTGAAGAATGTGAAGAAGGCCAAATCCACGACGCAAACCAGGGCCAATACCCAACATAGAAGTGATCCAGACCCATCAGGGAGCCCACCAGACAAAGTCGGTGGCGAAAGGCGATGGCCAGGGTGCGGCCGACCCCCTGGTGCGGCCGCCCCCCTGGTGGCGTGTCTCGGGCCCATCTTTCGCATGTCGGTTCCTATGGCGGTGCTAAAGGCAGTTCCATGGGTTACCAAGAATATTCGTCCACGAACCGACCTCTAGGCACTATAAAAAGCAGCCATGTTCTCCTCTGTAAATCAAGTTTTCACACAAGTTACATTATCAGGCAATACAACTCCAGAGCTCTCTAGTTTTAGTTTATCCTTTTAGTTGTAGTTTAGATCTAGAGCAGAGCTTCAAGTTGTAAAGAGGAGAACATGGCTGCTTTTTATAGTGCCTAGAGGTCGGTTCGTGGACGAATATTCTTGGTAACCCATGGAACTGCCTTTAGCACCGCCATAGGAACCGACATGCGAAAGATGGGCCCGAGACACGCCACCAGGGGGGCGGCCGCACCAGGGGGTCGGCCGCACCCTGGCCATCGCCTTTCGCCACCGACTTTGTCTGGTGGGCTCCCTGATGGGTCTGGATCACTTCTATGTTGGGTATTGGCCCTGGTTTGCGTCGTGGATTTGGCCTTCTTCACATTCTTCAACTTGGGCTGCGCGAATACGCTTTGTTGATTGCGCATTTTCTCGAGTTTTGCACTGATTCCACACTTAAGTCCTGCAAAACAGTAATCTTCCAATACATGTGGAACTAGGTGAATATCAAAGACATATGTATGTAAAACATGTGTTTTCTCCATTTTTCATACAAGTTGGCGGTATGGAATATGTCGTTAGTAACCGCCAACAGACAGCCCAATGGTGGAAAGCGAAGAGCATGCTGTCATGGCTAAGAGTTTAAGGATATTTTAGTGGGTAATTATAGCACTTGGTTGCACATTAAAGCTTGTGCATTATATCCCCCTTTGTAGTACATCTTTTCCTAAACTCAATTCCAAAATATAAATAAATTTAAACGCCACCGAGTCAGTTGCCATGTCCTTTTACAATTGGGGACTCCACCATCACGGTACCATCCTGACTTGCTCTTATGGCTCTTTGTCTTTTTGTCTTCTGATAGCCACCTTGATCCTCCAGCTGCTGCTGAGGTAATTGTTGGGCTGTCGTGGGAGAAGGCCACCTTGCACGCCTCAGGTGCTGCGTACCAGAAGGAAAGGCAGAGGCGGAAGCTTGCTCAACAGGAGTTAGAGAGGCTGATGAAGCAAGTGCAAGGTAACCATCCCTTGGCCGTAGTAGCTTGTGTTATACTGGGTCAGGACCCCTGATTTATGTTTTGGTTTGCAGCTGACTCGGTTGAAATGAAGCGCCTCCAAGACGCCCTTGAAGAGTCCAAATCTGCATACGCTGGTTTGGAGGTCGTGGCTGCCCATGCTGAACACGTGCACATGGAGGCTCACTCGGCTATGGAGGAGAAATTTTTGGCCCAAGTGTCGTCCCTTGAAGATGAGCTTCATGGTGTGGTTGCCGCGGGCCATGCCGTTTGAGAGGCCGCATACCTCCAGCCCGAGGAATCAGTTTCTATTGTGGAGGTGGCCTCCCGACTGGCAGGCATTCCTGCTCGGCTAGGAGAGATCGCTCAACAGGGACTATCGTGGGGGCCCAAATCGTGCTGGTGACAGTCGGGGCGATTCGCTCCGATTTGGACATTGGTTTGGTTAAGGGCAAGCCTACCGATACGGCCCTGCCATTCTTGCGAATCTCCGTCAATGAGCTGTGGAGCCGGCCGAAACCTTAATCGCCAATGTAGACCCCTCCGTGATAATTCGAGGCAGTTTGCCCGATCCATCAGGAGGATACGGTGACACTCAGGGTCATGGTGCTGACCCAGGGTGTGTGTTTTTTTCTTTTGAACGTGTATGACTCTCGACTTTACGCTATGCTTTTCATTGTCTTAGCTTTCGGTTTTGGTTAAGTTTAGGCTCGACTGCCTGAGGATCTTGCTGCAACCACCGAGGTGGTTTGACTAGATCGGCCTAGGGTTTTGCCTATTTTCTTATGCCACATCGTGTTTGTTAAACTTGAAAAAATGTAAGCAACACAAAGTCGAGTAGTAGGCTTGTTGTAGGCCCTGAGCGCCTCAATAGGTTAGTATAACGTGTTGAGGAGCTTTAAAGGTTTAACAGGGACCATCATGAAGAAAAAATGAATGTGAAGCTAGCCCCGGGGCGGCCTGGAGAGGTTCGTTTCAGGGTGTTTGGGGAGCCAAATTTTATTCATACTGGATGAAGAAACTTTGTGGAATCGAAAAAACAATTACAAAGGGTAAATTAAGCGTAAGAACGACATAGCTGGAGTTCGTTTGCCGCCTGCAACTCGCTCGTTCCCACACCGTGCTTTTATTGCTGGAGATTTTCTGCCATCTCCCTAAGGCCCGATGGGGTTCTTCCCGTTGTTGGGCTGGTCGCCGTCCTGTGCCTTCTTGGTGTTGTCTTTGGGAATAGAGGCTGATGGTGGGGTTGACGCTAATGGCGAGAGGAGAACGGGTGGTGCACCCTTTGGGGTCATCGGTGTAAGCTTGTTCTCTGGCGGTGGAAGGGCGTACAACGGAGCCCCCGAGTAGTTCTTCTTTCTTGGCCCTAGATCAAGGGCGTTGGCTTCAGCATACTCAACAACATCCCTCTCACATTGGTAGGCATTCTAGAAATTTCCCAACACCGTGATAACACCACGTGGACCTAGCATCTTCAGCTTGAGGTAGGCGTAGTTTGGGACTGCCATGAACTTGGCGTAGCATGACCTCCCAAATATGGCATTATAAGGCCCTTCAAAATCGACGACTTCAAAGGAAAGTGTCTCCTTCCGGTAGTGTACCGTGTCACCGAATGTCACTGAGAGGACTATCGTGCCTAGAGGCATGATGCGGTGGCCGAGGACGATCCCATGGAAGGAGGACTGCGATGCGTGCAACTTCCTTATGTCGATCCTCAGCTTGTCGAAGGCGTCCTTGTAAAGGATGTTGATGTCGCTGCCTCCGTCCATGAGGACCTTCGCCATCTTCACGTTCTCGATCATAGCGCTGACCACCACAGGAAAATGGCTGGCTTCGATGACCTGGTTAGCATGATCATTTCTATCAAAGGTGATTGGCCGCTCAGACCAATGCAAGTAGAGCGGGGTAACTGGGGCAGCCGCGTAGACCTCCGTGTGGGTCAACTTCTGGTGTCTCCAATCCTCGTAGGCCATAGGGCCGCCGAAGATGAGCATGGTGTTTTCGGCGTTCGGTACTCATCCCGATCGCTTCCGCCGTCTCTCCGTTTGCCCCTGTTGGAATGGCCTCCCCATGCTGCTTCTTTTTCACCCTCTTCGGCAATGCATTTCCTGTAGGTGTTGTGTAAGTGCAATCAAGCCCTATTGTGGGTTTTGGTGATAATGACCACACAATTGGAGGACTAATGAGATTTATCGAGATGACAAGCAGGTAGAATGAAAAGGAGGATAATACACGTGATGGTGGAGTCCCCAATTGTAAAAGGACATGGCAACTGACTCGGTGGCGTTTAAATTTATTTATATTTTGGAATTGAGTTTAGGAAAAGATGTACTACAAAGGGGGATATAATGCACAAGCTTTAATGTGCAACCAAGTGCTATAATTACCCACTAAAATATCCTTAAACTCTTAGCCATGACAGCATGCTCTTCGCTTTCCACCATTGGGCTGTCTGTTGGCGGTTACTAACGACATATTCCATACCGCCAACTTGTATGAAAAATGGAGAAAACACATGTTTTACATACATATGTCTTTGATATTCACCTAGTTCCACATGTATTGGAAGATTACTGTTTTGCAGGACTTAAGTGTGGAATCAGTGCAAAACTCGAGAAAATGCGCAATCAACAAAGCGTATTCGCGCAGCCCAAGTTGAAGAATGTGAAGAAGGCCAAATCCACGACGCAAACCAGGGCCAATACCCAACATAGAAGTGATCCAGACCCATCAGGGAGCCCACCAGACAAAGTCGGTGGCGAAAGGCGATGGCCAGGGTGCGGCCGACCCCCTGGTGCGGCCGCCCCCCTGGTGGCGTGTCTCGGGCCCATCTTTCGCATGTCGGTTCCTATGGCGGTGCTAAAGGCAGTTCCATGGGTTACCAAGAATATTCGTCCACGAACCGACCTCTAGGCACTATAAAAAGCAGCCATGTTCTCCTCTTTACAACTTGAAGCTCTGCTCTAGATTTAAACTACAACTAAAAGGATAAACTAAAACTAGAGAGCTCTGGAGTTGTATTGCCTGATAATGTAACTTGTGTGAAAACTTGATTTACAGAGGAGAACATGGCTGCTTTTTATAGTGCCTAGAGGTCGGTTCGTGGACGAATATTCTTGGTAACCCATGGAACTGCCTTTAGCACCGCCATAGGAACCGACATGCGAAAGATGGGCCCGAGACACGCCACCAGGGGGGCGGCCGCACCAGGGGGTCGGCCGCACCCTGGCCATCGCCTTTCGCCACCGACTTTGTCTGGTGGGCTCCCTGATGGGTCTGGATCACTTCTATGTTGGGTATTGGCCCTGGTTTGCGTCGTGGATTTGGCCTTCTTCACATTCTTCAACTTGGGCTGCGCGAATACGCTTTGTTGATTGCGCATTTTCTCGAGTTTTGCACTGATTCCACACTTAAGTCCTGCAAAACAGTAATCTTCCAATACATGTGGAACTAGGTGAATATCAAAGACATATGTATGTAAAACATGTGTTTTCTCCATTTTTCATACAAGTTGGCGGTATGGAATATGTCGTTAGTAACCGCCAACAGACAGCCCAATGGTGGAAAGCGAAGAGCATGCTGTCATGGCTAAGAGTTTAAGGATATTTTAGTGGGTAATTATAGCACTTGGTTGCACATTAAAGCTTGTGCATTATATCCCCCTTTGTAGTACATCTTTTCCTAAACTCAATTCCAAAATATAAATAAATTTAAACGCCACCGAGTCAGTTGCCATGTCCTTTTACAATTGGGGACTCCACCATCACGTGTATTATCCTCCTTTTCATTCTACCTGCTTGTCATCTCGATAAATCTCATTAGTCCTCCAATTGTGTGGTCATTATCACCAAAACCCACAATAGGGCTTGATTGCACTTACACAACACCTACAGGAAATGCATTGCCGAAGAGGGTGAAAAAGAAGCAGCATGGGGAGGCCATTCCAACAGGGGCAAACGGAGAGACGGCGGAAGCGATCGGGATGAGTACCGAACGCCGAAAACACCATGCTCATCTTCGGCGGCCCTATGGCCTACGAGGATTGGAGACACCAGAAGTTGACCCACACGGAGGTCTACGCGGCTGCCCCAGTTACCCCGCTCTACTTGCATTGGTCTGAGCGGCCAATCACCTTTGATAGAAATGATCATGCTAACCAGGTCATCGAAGCCAGCCATTTTCCTGTGGTGGTCAGCGCTATGATCGAGAACGTGAAGATGGCGAAGGTCCTCATGGACGGAGGCAGCGACATCAACATCCTTTACAAGGACGCCTTCGACAAGCTGAGGATCGACATAAGGAAGTTGCACGCATCGCAGTCCTCCTTCCATGGGATCGTCCTCGGCCACCGCATCATGCCTCTAGGCACGATAGTCCTCTCAGTGACATTCGGTGACACGGTACACTACCGGAAGGAGACACTTTCCTTTGAAGTCGTCGATTTTGAAGGGCCTTATAATGCCATATTTGGGAGGTCATGCTACGCCAAGTTCATGGCAGTCCCAAACTACGCCTACCTCAAGCTGAAGATGCTAGGTCCACGTGGTGTTATCACGGTGTTGGGAAATTTCTAGAATGCCTACCAATGTGAGAGGGATGTTGTTGAGTATGCTGAAGCCAACGCCCTTGATCTAGGGCCAAGAAAGAAGAACTACTCGGGGGCTCCGTTGTACGCCCTTCCACCGCCAGAGAACAAGCTTACACCGATGACCCCAAAGGGTGCACCACCCGTTCTCCTCTCGCCATTAGCGTCAACCCCACCATCAGCCTCTATTCCCAAAGACAACACCAAGAAGGCACAGGACGGCGACCAGCCCAACAACGGGAAGAACCCCATCGGGCCTTAGGGAGATGGCAGAAAATCTCCAGCAATAAAAGCACGGTGTGGGAACGAGCGAGTTGCAGGCGGCAAACGAACTCCAGCTATGTCGTTCTTACGCTTAATTTACCCTTTGTAATTGTTTTTTCGATTCCACAAAGTTTCTTCATCCAGTATGAATAAAATTTGGCTCCCCAAACACCCTGAAACGAACCTCTCCAGGCCGCCCCGGGGCTAGCTTCACATTCATTTTTTCTTCATGATGGTCCCTGTTAAACCTTTAAAGCTCCTCAACACGTTATACTAACCTATTGAGGCGCTCAGGGCCTACAACAAGCCTACTACTCGACTTTGTGTTGCTTACATTTTTTCAAGTTTAACAAACACGATGTGGCATAAGAAAATAGGCAAAACCCTAGGCCGATCTAGTCAAACCACCTCGGTGGTTGCAGCAAGATCCTCAGGCAGTCGAGCCTAAACTTAACCAAAACCGAAAGCTAAGACAATGAAAAGCATAGCGTAAAGTCGAGAGTCATACACGTTCAAAAGAAAAAAACACACACCCTGGGTCAGCACCATGACCCTGAGTGTCACCGTATCCTCCTGATGGATCGGGCAAACTGCCTCGAATTATCACGGAGGGGTCTACATTGGCGATTAAGGTTTCGGCCGGCTCCACAGCTCATTGACGGAGATTCGCAAGAATGGCAGGGCCGTATCGGTAGGCTTGCCCTTAACCAAACCAATGTCCAAATCGGAGCGAATCGCCCCGACTGTCACCAGCACGATTTGGGCCCCCACGATAGTCCCTGTTGAGCGATCTCTCCTAGCCGAGCAGGAATGCCTGCCAGTCGGGAGGCCACCTCCACAATAGAAACTGATTCCTCGGGCTGGAGGTATGCGGCCTCTCAAACGGCATGGCCCGCGGCAACCACACCATGAAGCTCATCTTCAAGGGACGACACTTGGGCCAAAAATTTCTCCTCCATAGCCGAGTGAGCCTCCATGTGCACGTGTTCAGCATGGGCAGCCACGACCTCCAAACCAGCGTATGCAGATTTGGACTCTTCAAGGGCGTCTTGGAGGCGCTTCATTTCAACCGAGTCAGCTGCAAACCAAAACATAAATCAGGGGTCCTGACCCAGTATAACACAAGCTACTACGGCCAAGGGATGGTTACCTTGCACTTGCTTCATCAGCCTCTCTAACTCCTGTTGAGCAAGCTTCCGCCTCTGCCTTTCCTTCTGGTACGCAGCACCTGAGGCGTGCAAGGTGGCCTTCTCCCACGACAGCCCAACAATTACCTCAGCAGCAGCTGGAGGATCAAGGTGGCTATCAGAAGACAAAAAGACAAAGAGCCATAAGAGCAAGTCAGGATGGTACCGTGATCCTCATCATGCTGGGGTCTCAAGGTCTCCACCTCCTCCTCCAGTTCGACTATACGTGCCTGCGTCACCATATCTGACTGGGTGATCTTCTCCTGAATATAGACAGACTTCGCTGAGGAATTCTTCTGGATAAACTATAGAATCAAAAGCTGAGACAATCAAAGTTTGGCTCGATTCAAGAAAAATCCACCAAAGACTCAGGGGCTAGACCCATTGGGTCCACTGCATGGCCTCGAGAAATTCATGCGAGCACAGCATCCGCTCGATGATACCATCGGGCGGATGCTCGAGGGCTAGAAGACAGATCAACAATCAGGGAAGATTTTACCTTGATGGCGGCGCCGATGGAGTCACCATAGGACATGCCATTTTCTCTTATGGCATCAGCTAGGATTCGCAGTACCGTGACCAGGCTATCAGTATACCCCTCCATGCCCTCCAGCTCCCGACAACCAACATCAAAGTAACTGCGCTCCTCCAGATCATCAAACAAGCACTCACCTTTGACGCCACGAGCTCGCAGCGACGGCCCCTGTTCCTGCGGAATAGAGTAGGAGCCGAAAGGGACCGGGGCACCACTGAAGCTTGTTCGCGGAGGCGAATCCACACGTCGCAAGCCCCAACTGGCATCATCCCTTGGCAGGGTGCTAGATGACGTCCCCATTGGGTTAGGAGCACACGTAGTCTAGAGCTCGGGGAGTTTTCGTTGGTCGTCTATGCTAGCAGTTCAAGCCAAGCTGTCTTGCACAGACTCTGTCTCAGCTGATGGAGGAGTGCTTGCTCGAGCGCTCTCCGGCAATGGGGTGCCTGTGCCATAAAAATTGCGATATTGTCAAGAACGGTCTGAATCCAAACATCCGTTGAATTTACCACCGCCGAAGCCTCACTCTCATTCAGGGGAACTCCTGACGGTGGAGTCTGATCAGCATCAACAGCTATGGTCACCATAGGCAGCCCTCAGCAGATAGGCTCTTTGGTCTTGAGCTGCATTTCAAAGAGGAAAAGTGTCAAAGGCTGGACGACCGTCGTTTCAAGGTAACGGAGGACTTACATATTATGATCATTCGAAATATCAACCGAAGTGGGTTTTTTGGACTGCTTGTGGATCACCACGGACGATGGCCCTTGCGAAGTCCCCCTCTGGAAGGGGACATAATCCGCTTTAGGACCAAAGCCACCAATGACTGATAAAGAAGCCCTCGCCGGCAACTCGTTCTTGATCGCCGACCCCAGGACTCTCGGCACTGCAACAAGGTTAACAAAAATCAAAACCTGTGACACTTGATTCAAGTTACAATTGTTCGGTGCAACCCAGTGAACCTAGGATCATGGGAGTCTGCACCTGATGCTGTTTCTTCTTCTTCTTCATCTCAGGGGCTTTACTCCCCTCTTTGGTGGCTACGGCAACCTATGCAGCCTTGCGCTTCCTGGTTTGTAGGCTAGGAGCCGACTCGGGATGGGTCGTGCCAGCAACCCAAGGTTTGGGGTGATGGCGCTCAGAGCTCCCCTAACCCGAGCCATTTCACCTTCGTCGGCTGACGCCTGGGCATGTTCGGAACTTAGCTTTTCCACCTTGTTGCGAGGAGCTCTTGAACAATACCTGAAGCAGGCCTGACAGAAGAAAATAAGCAATTCATAGGGGAATGAGATAACATAGTACATGAACAAAGACTAGAAGGCGATTGACCATTCCTTCTTCAGGCTCATTTTCTGCGCTCAAAGGCTCCACCAACCGATCCTTGCCCGAAAGGATAGACTTTGGACTAAGGACCTTGTTGGTAACAACAATCACCTGAACCAGGTTCATCATCTCAATAGGTTCCCCTGAGGGACTCAGTGCCTTGGTAAATCTATACATCAGGACATCACGCTGCTGCAGCGGCTGGATCCACCTCCGAAAAAAGCCACCAAGTAGGCCTGCCCTGTTAGGCCTCCGCCTCAGTGGTACTCCCATAAATCATCAACAAGCGTATTCGCCTCAAGTAGCTCAGTATCGCTCAGGTCCTCTTTCTCTGCCACTAGTAGAGGCGGGGGGAATATAAGAGAAAGCGGGAGCAGAACAATCATATACACAAAACCACTTCTTCACCCAATCAGGATCATTGGAAGGAAGATCGATGTGGAAGAATGGAGATTTGTCAGCCGCTTTAATCCAAAGGTTGCCGGCAACTTTTCTACCAGATTGGGGGAGGACTTCAAAGCAGCAGCGTGATGTCCTGATGTATAGATTTACCAAGGCACTGAGTCCCTCAGGGGAACCTATTGAGATGATGAACCTGGTTCAGGTGATTGTTGTTACCAACAAGGTCCTTAGTCCAAAGTCTATCCTTTCGGGCAAGGATCGGTTGGTGGAGCCTTTGAGCGCAGAAAATGAGCCTGAAGAAGGAATGGTCAATCGCCTTCTAGTCTTTGTTCATGTACTATGTTATCTCATTCCCCTATGAATTGCTTATTTTCTTCTGTCAGGCCTGCTTCAGGTATTGTTCAAGAGCTCCTCGCAACAAGGTGGAAAAGCTAAGTTCCGAACATGCCCAGGCGTCAGCCGACGAAGGTGAAATGGCTCGGGTTAGGGGAGCTCTGAGCGCCATCACCCCAAACCTTGGGTTGCTGGCACGACCCATCCCGAGTCGGCTCCTAGCCTACAAACCAGGAAGCGCAAGGCTGCATAGGTTGCCGTAGCCACCAAAGAGGGGAGTAAAGCCCCTGAGATGAAGAAGAAGAAGAAACAGCATCAGGTGCAGACTCCCATGATCCTAGGTTCACTGGGTTGCACCGAACAATTGTAACTTGAATCAAGTGTCACAGGTTTTGATTTTTGTTAACCTTGTTGCAGTGCCGAGAGTCCTGGGGTCGGCGATCAAGAACGAGTTGCCGGCGAGGGCTTCTTTATCAGTCATTGGTGGCTTTGGTCCTAAAGCGGATTATGTCCCCTTCCAGAGGGGGACTTCGCAAGGGCCATCGTCCGTGGTGATCCACAAGCAGTCCAAAAAACCCACTTCGGTTGATATTTCGAATGATCATAATATGTAAGTCCTCCGTTACCTTGAAACGACGGTCGTCCAGCCTTTGACACTTTTCCTCTTTGAAATGCAGCTCAAGACCAAAGAGCCTATCTGCTGAGGGCTGCCTATGGTGACCATAGCTGTTGATGCTGATCAGACTCCACCGTCAGGAGTTCCCCTGAATGAGAGTGAGGCTTCGGCGGTGGTAAATTCAACGGATGTTTGGATTCAGACCGTTCTTGACAATATCGCAATTTTTATGGCACAGGCACCCCATTGCCGGAGAGCGCTCGAGCAAGCACTCCTCCATCAGCTGAGACAGAGTCTGTGCAAGACAGCTTGGCTTGAACTGCTAGCATAGACGACCAACGAAAACTCCCCGAGCTCTAGACTACGTGTGCTCCTAACCCAATGGGGACGTCATCTAGCACCCTGCCAAGGTTAACAAAAATCAAAACCTGTGACACTTGATTCAAGTTACAATTGTTCGGTGCAACCCAGTGAACCTAGGATCATGGGAGTCTGCACCTGATGCTGTTTCTTCTTCTTCTTCATCTCAGGGGCTTTACTCCCCTCTTTGGTGGCTACGGCAACCTATGCAGCCTTGCGCTTCCTGGTTTGTAGGCTAGGAGCCGACTCGGGATGGGTCGTGCCAGCAACCCAAGGTTTGGGGTGATGGCGCTCAGAGCTCCCCTAACCCGAGCCATTTCACCTTCGTCGGCTGACGCCTGGGCATGTTCGGAACTTAGCTTTTCCACCTTGTTGCGAGGAGCTCTTGAACAATACCTGAAGCAGGCCTGACAGAAGAAAATAAGCAATTCATAGGGGAATGAGATAACATAGTACATGAACAAAGACTAGAAGGCGATTGACCATTCCTTCTTCAGGCTCATTTTCTGCGCTCAAAGGCTCCACCAACCGATCCTTGCCCGAAAGGATAGACTTTGGACTAAGGACCTTGTTGGTAACAACAATCACCTGAACCAGGTTCATCATCTCAATAGGTTCCCCTGAGGGACTCAGTGCCTTGGTAAATCTATACATCAGGACATCACGCTGCTGCTTTGAAGTCCTCCCCCAATCTGGTAGAAAAGTTGCCGGCAACCTTTGGATTAAAGCGGCTGACAAATCTCCATTCTTCCACATCGATCTTCCTTCCAATGATCCTGATTGGGTGAAGAAGTGGTTTTGTGTATATGATTGTTCTGCTCCCGCTTTCTCTTATATTCCCCCCGCCTCTACTAGTGGCAGAGAAAGAGGACCTGAGCGATACTGAGCTACTTGAGGCGAATACGCTTGTTGATGATTTATGGGAGTACCACTGAGGCGGAGGCCTAACAGGGCAGGCCTACTTGGTGGCTTTTTTCGGAGGTGGATCCAGCCGCTGCAGCAGCGTGATGTCCTGATGTATAGATTTACCAAGGCACTGAGTCCCTCAGGGGAACCTATTGAGATGATGAACCTGGTTCAGGTGATTGTTGTTACCAACAAGGTCCTTAGTCCAAAGTCTATCCTTTCGGGCAAGGATCGGTTGGTGGAGCCTTTGAGCGCAGAAAATGAGCCTGAAGAAGGAATGGTCAATCGCCTTCTAGTCTTTGTTCATGTACTATGTTATCTCATTCCCCTATG
>JAHUYU010000651.1:0-19373 GCA_030439765.1 Tripidium arundinaceum | reverse complement strand
GTAAGTTTCCTCGTACCAAGTAGTCGATGAATGGTGCGGTCTAGTCCTGGTCGGTGGTCGCAACCTCCAGTTGACCATCATGCGATCGAAGAGGTCGACAGCCCCTGGGTCGTGGCTCAAGCACACCGAGCCAGATGGCTCGATCCCAGGGTTGGGGCACTCGTTGTGCTAGGTCGCCACTTCTGGTGACGAACCAGATGGTCGACTTGTCCATACCGATGGCTCGCGCGCGTCATTGACGAACACCTCAGGTGGTGCGTGGCCTCGACTAGAAGCAACCTTGGTGAGAAAATCGGCGGCGAGGTTGTCACGCCTGAGGACATGGTGGAGATCGAGCCCATCAAACCTTTCCTCCAGTTTTTGCACTTCATCATGGTTCGCGGCCATCTTTTCATCGCGGCACGATGCCTCCTTCATGACTTGGCTCACCATTGGTATTTCTTAGCGTAAGCGAAAGAATCCGCAAGCGCACAGAAGTACCGGTGTAGCACTTCACCGGATCGTATTCAGGGTATCATATTTCCATGAGGAACGGAGTTGTAAGAAGTCTCTTAGCTAGTTCTCGAAGGAAAACAAGAAGGATAGCTCGGGTAGTGAGGTTCTTCTAAGGATAGAGATCCTAAGTTAAGAAAGCTTTTGCCACTACAGACTTGCTTCAGGCATCGGTGAATACTTGGTTTGCCAAGCGTTGCCGGCCTACAGCTCCATGTCGAACCCGAATGTGGGGATTACAATGGACGGACAGGGCTGTCACCACCTGCCGCCTACCCCTCACCTGTGGGGAACGAGGCAAACGAAGGTAACGTTTAGCTTAGACACCATGTCAACGCTATTGGTTACAACTCTAGCGTTGGCCAGGAACTTTCGTATTTATCAGGACTCCTTTACTAGAGTATCCATCACGGGGACAGACGACGAACCCACAAGTAAGTAATAACAAAGATAACTTGCTTAAGAAATCAATACCAAAGTTGAACATGAACTTCTTACTCCAAATAGTAAGATGAATGTAGAGGTACAAGTGTAGAGGAGCTGGCAGTTCCGGCTCTCCTTCCGCTAAATGTACAAGTGCACCGAGTACACTAGTGGAGGTAGCTGACAACTCCAGTACTTCTCCAACTCTTCTCTCTCTCACTCCCTATACTAATCTAGCTAAGAGGCTAATGAAGATGAGTGTTGCCCTTCTTCTTCTTCTCAATGTGTATGATTGATGATGAATGAGGGGGTGGCCTTCTCCTTTTATAGCTCAAGTAGGATGGTTTGCATGGATTATTTTAGGCAATCCACCCAAAACTGCCTTCATGAGCATTAATGTTACCGCCCTACTGAAGGTGGGCCCGAAAGGTGGCAAGAGGGGTGCGGCCGCACCAGGGCTGCCTTGTCTGGCCACCGCCTTTGGTAGGTGGGCTACTAGCTGGGCCTAGGCCACTCCTCCGTCAATTTGGCGCCCAGTTTTGTCTGGTAGGTGGGCTTTTCCCTCTTTCTCTTTGTTTGCTTGGGCCAAAATGATGGAATGGTTTGTTTCTTTGTATTTTCTTCAACTTTTGGCCCATCTTGTCATGTTTTCATGCTTGTCCCTGCAAATAGATATTTCACCAAAACCTATGGAAATCATTAGTTCAAAGTCCTATTTCTAGGTTTGGTGTTGTTTTTGATGAATTTTTACGTTAATGTTGGCGGTGAAAAGTGTGAGTTAAGAACTGCCAACAAACTCCCCCACACTTAGTCCTTTGCTCATCCTCGAGTAAAGCTTAGGACTAAGATGGTTTATTCTCCTTGATATGAAACCTGCATACAAGTTATTCCAGGCTTCACCTGGACCTGTGAACATTCTGGGTGCCTACCAAATCATCTTGAGTAATTGGATAATGGAACAGATGGATTTAAATCATCTATGCTCCACTCTGCTTAGAAACTTGGGTTTTTGATTTTGGAAAAGTAAATGTAGCCTTGCTCCTCGAATGATACTCTCGGATCACTCATGTTTTGTATGTGGTTCCTCACCAAGGCGTTTCTTTAAAGATTGCCTTATTTTGATCATCCTACTTCTGGTAAGCTTATGTGGAGTTTGGGTACGGATGATAAATGTGACACACTTACCTTGCATATGTTGTAAGGTCAAATCCCAGATCCAAGGAGAGAAGCGTCATACTCTTAGATCGAAAATGTGCATGCGTGTGGAATATGGTACAAACTATACTCCATTTGTTTGATATGATCCCTTTCTCTAGCTTTCTTATTTTTGAGACATGGCTATGAGCCTTCATGTGCTCATTTTTTTTTTCATTTTTTTCAATACGTATGACCTTCATATGTCCTATATTATATATATTTTTTTCAAACTCTTGGGACCTTCATGTGTCCCATTTTTTTAATACTTTTGCATAGCCTTCATGTCTCTTTTACTAAAAACATACTAAGAGAGATCATATATTTGGTGCATGGAGTATTTATTTGGTGGTGATGGATACTCTAGTAAAGGAGTCCTGATAAATACGAAAGTTCCTGGCCAACGCTAGAGTTGTAACCAATAGCGTTGACATGGTGTCTAAGCTAAACGTTACCTTCGTTTGCCTCGTTCCCCACAGGTGAGGGGTAGGCGGCAGGTGGTGACAGCCCTGTCCGTCCATTGTAATCCCCCACATTCGGGTTCGACATGGAGCTGTAGGCCGGCAACGCTTGGCAAACCAAGTATTCACCGATGCCTGAAGCAAGTCTGTAGTGGCAAAAGCTTTCTTAACTTAGGATCTCTATCCTTAGAAGAACCTCACTACCCGAGCTATCCTTCTTGTTTTCCTTCGAGAACTAGCTAAGAGACTTCTTACAACTCCGTTCCTCATGGAAATATGATACCCTGAATACGATCCGGTGAAGTGCTACACCGGTACTTCTGTGCGCTTGCGGATTCTTTCGCTTACGCTAAGAAATACCAATGGTGAGCCAAGTCATGAAGGACTCAAGCTGCCATGACCCCAAGATGGCGGCGTACTACCGGGCGGTCCGCCTCTTGGAGGAGAAGTTCGATGGCCTCGAGCTCAACCACGTCGCAAGACGTTTCAACGACGCAGCAGATGAGCTTGCGAAACTCTTATCCGGCAGGGAGCCCCCTCCCGGCGGTGTCTTCGCCAGCGATCTGTACAAGCCCTCGGTCACATATGAGGACTCGGCACAGGACGGCAGCGAGCCACCTGTCTCGGCCTCGGGGGCTGGCCCGACCTCAACGCCCCCGACCTAGAGGTCATGGAGATCGATGACGACCTAACGGCAAGGCCCGACCCCTTGCCGGACAGGCGCATCCCGTACCTCGACTGCCTTGTCTATGGAACACTCCCCGCCAGCAGGACCGAGGCCCGACGCATCGCACGCCGAGCCAAGTCGTTTGTCCTGCTGGATCGGGAGCTGTACAAGCGAAGCCCCACGGGGGTCTTGCAGCGCTGTATCCCCACCGAACAGGGGGGGAACTACTCGAGGACATCCATGGGGGCATCTGCGGCCACCATGCCGCCCCACGTACCCTTGTCGGGAATGCATTCTGGCAAGGTTTTTACTGGCCCACCGCGGTAGCCGACGCTACCGAGGTAGTACGCTCCTGCGAAGGGTGCCAATACTATGCTCGGCGAACCCACTTGCCAGCCCAGGCGCTCCAAACGATCCCGATCACATGGTCGTTCCGGGTCTGGGGTTTGGACCTCGTCGGGCCCCTCCAGAAGGCGCCCGGGGGCTTCACCCACGTGCTTGTTGTCATTGACAAATTCTCAAAATGGATCGAGGCCCGGCCAATCGCGCAAATCAAGTCCGAGCTGGCGGTACTCTTTTTCATGGACATCATCCACCGCTTCGGGGTCCCGAACTCCATTATCACCGACAACGGCACGCAGTTCACCGGCAAGAAATTCCTTGAGTTCTGCGATGATCACCATATCCGCGTGGATTGGGCAGCCGTAGCGTACCCCCAAACGAACGAGCAGGTCGAGCGCACTAACGGCATGATCTTGCAGGGCCTCAAACCAAGGATCTTCAACTGGCTGAACAAGTTCGGCCGTCGATGGGTCGCGGAACTCCCCGTGGTCCTTTGGAGCTTGAGGACGACCCCGAGCCGAGCAACCGGCTTCACGCCCTTCTTTATGGTCTACGGATCCGAGGCCATCCTCCCCACCGACTTAGAATATGGGGCGCCGAGGGTCATAACGTATGATGAGGAAGTGAACTAGTCATCCCTCGAAAACACCGTGGACCAGCTCGAAGAAGCGCGTGATGTCGCCTTGCTTCACTCCGCCAAATATCAGCAAGCTTTACGACGATACCCTGGGGGCCGCGTACAGGGTCGGGCGTTCAGCATCGGAGACTTGGTGCTTCGACTCAAGCAAAGCAACAAGGGCCGCCACAAGCTGACCCCACCGTGGGAAGGCCCGTTCGTCGTCGCGGAAATACTCCGACCTGGCACCTACAAACTGGCCACCGCAGACGGCAAGATCTTCACCAACGCTTGGAACATCGAATAGCTACGTCGTTTCTACCCTTAGATCTGCAAGCTATCTACACGCATGTACTCTTGTTTCGTTTTGAGAAAATAAAAACGCTTGCTGTCTTCTTCCAACTCTAAGCGGGACCCGACCCTAGCTCATCCTAGCGTCGCGTCCTCCTCGGGGGCTGGGAAGGGGGGTGGGGGGATAACCCCTCGCTACCTAAAATTTTTTCACATCTCACACCCGACCCCTCCGAGAACGTTTAAGAAGAACGGCCGTGTTAGAAGTATGAGAGCCCCTCGGGCCAGATCGGTCGGACTGCGAGAAACCTACACCTCGACGGTTATGGCGCTTTTGCTCACCAATCCCGGCCTAAGGAATTGAACTCACGCTTCTGAAACACCGTAGAAACTTAAACGCGGTACGAGAATCGGGCGATCCACATAAAAAAATGAACACAAGTTTTTTATAAAAACCCCGAGGGCTACAAACATTGTTCACTATCTTACACAAAGCCTTTACAGGGGGGCGCCTTGCCCGGCGTCATTTTTCACACCTCAAGCGGAGGAGGGACAATGTCATCTTCAAAGTTGGCCGCTAGGGTTGTCGCCGGTGCCAACACCTCCTTGTCGATTGTTGGCGGTTACTAATGATTAATATTTACGCCAACATTTGCCTAAAATTAATAAAAATGATCACCAAACTATAGTGATAGGTGTTTATACTAACTATTTCCACTAGTTTTGGTGAATTATGTATTTTGTGCAGATATAATGGAAAAGCATACAATACTGGGCTCAAAATAGCTGAATTCATTTTTCCGGCCCAATATAAATGTGTAGAAATAAAATTTCGTACTCGATCCAAGGTGAATAACCGACATAGAAGAGGTCCAGGCCCATCCAAGAACCCACCAGACAAAGTCGGTGGCGAGAGGACCCACCAGAGGGTCGGCCGACCCCCTGGTGCGGCCGCCCCTGGCACCGCCTCTGATGACCGACTTTCGCATGGCGGTTCAATGACGGTTCCTGAGGTCGGCTACGTGGGGGATACGCTTCTTTACCGCCTTGGTTCGACTATTTAAAGACTTGAAATCCTTCTCAAGAGAATATAACTTAGGTTAGAATCATCTGAAGATTAGAAGATTTAGAACTCCACATTGTATCATTAGATTAGTAGCAAGAGAGGGAAGAGTTGAACTAGTTCTAGTTCTAGTTCATCTTCAAGAAGATAAGTCGGACTCGTTGGCTTCTTCTACTTGTACCTCTACGATCTGAGTTCTAGTTGAAGAACAAGGTTCGTGTTTATCTTTATTTCAAGTGTCTGATTCATTTTATTCTAGTTATTATTTACTTGTGGGTTCGTCGTCTGTTCTAGTAGCAGATATTCTAGTAGATAGGGGCAACCCGGCGCACTACTAGAGTAGTAATTAATAGCGTAGACGTGGTGTCTAGGCTAGATATTACCTTCGTTTGCTGCGTAATCCACGGTAGAGGGGTAGGTGACAGGTGGTGACAGCCCTGTTCATCCTTTGTATTCTCCCACGTCCGGTTATGGAGTAGAGCTTTACACTGGAGGGACTTGGCAGACCAGGTCTAAGCCAGAGCCTGAAGCAAGTAAATCGTAACTAAAGTCAATTAGATTAAATACTTTGTTTAGAGATAAACCTTATTACTTAATATTAAATCTTCTAGTCAATAGGGAGACTCGTTAGGAATAATTAAGTCATTCGTTCCCTGAGGATTACGATACCTTGAATACTCTAGGTGAAGTGCTACAGCGGTAGTTCCGTGCGCTTGTGGAATCTTTCTGCATACGTTAAGAAATACCAACAAACATTTCTGGCGCCGTTGCCGGGGAACGGTTGTCGTAGTTATCTCCGAACCGAGTCCAGCCGTGTATCTTTTACCCTTTTCTTTTCTTCTTTTCTTTTTAGTTTACACATAGAACAACCAACCATCCAAAACCTTTCCATTCCAAATGGTGGTAAGGATTTTCATAATCAAATCCTGAGAAGGATTGCTCCCGAACCATGGCTATAAAGCCAGAGCGGAGTTCAAAGCTAGTAGCCATGATTGGTTTAGATGATTGTGGTGGCTCTAGGAACTCGCCCTTCGGAGCGGAAAGGTTTTGGATGGTTGGTTGTTCTATGTGTAAACTAAAAAGAAAAGAAGAAAAGAAAAGGGTAAAAGATACACGGCTGGACTCGGTTCGGAGATAACTACGACAACCGTTCCCCGGCAACGGCGCCAGAAATGTTTGTTGGTATTTCTTAACGTATGCAGAAAGATTCCACAAGCGCACGGAACTACCGCTGTAGCACTTCACCTAGAGTATTCAAGGTATCGTAATCCTCAGGGAACGAATGACTTAATTATTCCTAACGAGTCTCCCTATTGACTAGAAGATTTAATATTAAGTAATAAGGTTTATCTCTAAACAAAGTATTTAATCTAATTGACTTTAGTTACGATTTACTTGCTTCAGGCTCTGGCTTAGACCTGGTCTGCCAAGTCCCTCCAGTGTAAAGCTCTACTCCATAACCGGACGTGGGAGAATACAAAGGATGAACAGGGCTGTCACCACCTGTCACCTACCCCTCTACCGTGGATTACGCAGCAAACGAAGGTAATATCTAGCCTAGACACCACGTCTACGCTATTAATTACTACTCTAGTAGTGCGCCGGGTTGCCCCTATCTACTAGAATATCTGCTACTAGAACAGACGACGAACCCACAAGTAAATAATAACTAGAATAAAATGAATCAGACACTTGAAATAAAGATAAACACGAACCTTGTTCTTCAACTAGAACTCAGATCGTAGAGGTACAAGTAGAAGAAGCCAACGAGTCCGACTTATCTTCTTGAAGATGAACTAGAACTAGAACTAGTTCAACTCTTCCCTCTCTTGCTACTAATCTAATGATACAATGTGGAGTTCTAAATCTTCTAATCTTCAGATGATTCTAACCTAAGTTATATTCTCTTGAGAAGGATTTCAAGTCTTTAAATAGTCGAACCAAGGCGGTAAAGAAGCGTATCCCCCACGTAGCCGACCTCAGGAACCGTCATTGAACCGCCATGCGAAAGTCGGTCATCAGAGGCGGTGCCAGGGGCGGCCGCACCAGGGGGTCGGCCGACCCTCTGGTGGGTCCTCTCGCCACCGACTTTGTCTGGTGGGTTCTTGGATGGGCCTGGACCTCTTCTATGTCGGTTATTCACCTTGGATCGAGTACGAAATTTTATTTCTACACATTTATATTGGGCCGGAAAAATGAATTCAGCTATTTTGAGCCCAGTATTGTATGCTTTTCCATTATATCTGCACAAAATACATAATTCACCAAAACTAGTGGAAATAGTTAGTATAAACACCTATCACTATAGTTTGGTGATCATTTTTATTAATTTTAGGCAAATGTTGGCGTAAATATTAATCATTAGTAACCGCCAACAATCGACAAGGAGGTGTTGGCACCGGCGACAACCCTAGCGGCCAACTTTGAAGATGACATTGTCCCTCCTCCGCTTGAGGTGTGAAAAATGACGCCGGGCAAGGCGCCCCCCTGTAAAGGCTTTGTGTAAGATAGTGAACAATGTTTGTAGCCCTCGGGGTTTTTATAAAAAACTTGTGTTCATTTTTTTATGTGGATCGCCCGATTCTCGTACCGCGTTTAAGTTTCTACGGTGTTTCAGAAGCGTGAGTTCAATTCCTTAGGCCGGATTGGTGAGCAAAAGCGCCATAACCGTCGAGGTGTAGGTTTCTCGCAGTCCGACCGATCTGGCCCGAGGGGCTCTCATACTTCTAACACGGCCGTTCTTCTTAAACGTTCTCGGAGGGGTCGGGTGTGAGATGTGAAAAAATTTTAGGTAGCGAGGGGTTATCCCCCCACCCCCCTTCCCAGCCCCCGAGGAGGACGCGACGCTAGGATGAGCTAGGGTCGGGTCCCGCTTAGAGTTGGAAGAAGACAGCAAGCGTTTTTATTTTTCTCAAAACGAAACAAGAGTACATGCGTGTAGATAGCTTGCAGATCTAAGGGTAGAAACGACGTAGCTATTCGATGTTCCAAGCGTTGGTGAAGATCTTGCCGTCTGCGGTGGCCAGTTTGTAGGTGCCAGGTCGGAGTATTTCCGCGACGACGAACGGGCCTTCCCACGGTGGGGTCAGCTTGTGGCGGCCCTTGTTGCTTTGCTTGAGTCGAAGCACCAAGTCTCCGATGCTGAACGCCCGACCCTGTACGCGGCCCCCAGGGTATCGTCGTAAAGCTTGCTGATATTTGGCGGAGTGAAGCAAGGCGACATCACGCGCTTCTTCGAGCTGGTCCACGGTGTTTTCGAGGGATGACTAGTTCACTTCCTCATCATACGTTATGACCCTCGGCGCCCCATATTCTAAGTCGGTGGGGAGGATGGCCTCGGATCCGTAGACCATAAAGAAGGGCGTGAAGCCGGTTGCTCGGCTCGGGGTCGTCCTCAAGCTCCAAAGGACCACGGGGAGTTCCGCGACCCATCGACGGCCGAACTTGTTCAGCCAGTTGAAGATCCTTGGTTTGAGGCCCTGCAAGATCATGCCGTTAGTGCGCTCGACCTGCTCGTTCGTTTGGGGGTACGCTACGGCTGCCCAATCCACGCGGATATGGTGATCATCGCAGAACTCAAGGAATTTCTTGCCGGTGAACTGCGTGCCGTTGTCGGTGATAATGGAGTTCGGGACCCCGAAGCGGTGGATGATGTCCATGAAAAAGAGTACCGCCAGCTCGGACTTGATTTGCGCGATTGGCCGGGCCTCGATCCATTTTGAGAATTTGTCAATGACAACAAGCACGTGGGTGAAGCCCCCGGGCGCCTTCTGGAGGGGCCCGACGAGGTCCAAACCCCAGACCCGGAACGACCATGTGATCGGGATCGTTTGGAGCGCCTGGGCTGGCAAGTGGGTTCGCCGAGCATAGTATTGGCACCCTTCGCAGGAGCGTACTACCTCGGTAGCGTCGGCTACCGCGGTGGGCCAGTAAAAACCTTGCCAGAATGCATTCCCGACAAGGGTACGTGGGGCGGCATGGTGGCCGCAGATGCCCCCATGGATGTCCTCGAGTAGTTCCCCCCCTGTTCGGTGGGGATACAGCGCTGCAAGACCCCCGTGGGGCTTCGCTTGTACAGCTCCCGATCCAGCAGGACAAACGACTTGGCTCGGCGTGCGATGCGTCGGGCCTCGGTCCTGCTGGCGGGGAGTGTTCCATAGACAAGGCAGTCGAGGTACGGGATGCGCCTGTCCGGCAAGGGGTCGGGCCTTGCCGTTAGGTCGTCATCGATCTCCATGACCTCTAGGTCGGGGGCGTTGAGGTCGGGCCAGCCCCCGAGGCCGAGACAGGTGGCTCGCTGCCGTCCTGTGCCGAGTCCTCATATGTGACCGAGGGCTTGTACAGATCGCTGGCGAAGACACCGCCGGGAGGGGGCTCCCTGCCGGATAAGAGTTTCGCAAGCTCATCTGCTGCGTCGTTGAAACGTCTTGCGACGTGGTTGAGCTCGAGGCCATCGAACTTCTCCTCCAAGAGGCGGACCGCCCGGTAGTACGCCGCCATCTTGGGGTCATGGCAGCTTGAGTCCTTCATGACTTGGTCAACGACTAACTGTGAGTCGCCTCGGACGTCCAGCCATCAGATTTCGAGCTTGGTTGCAATGTGCAGCCCATTAACGAGCGCTTCATACTCAGCCACATTATTAGAAGCGGGGAAGTGAATACGAACCATGTACCTCATCCGCACACTGAGGGGGGAGACGAAGACGAGTCCTGCTCCCGCCCCGCTTTTCATCAGCGATCCGTCAAAGTACATGTTCCAGCACTCCTGGTTCACAGGGGCCGGCGGCAACTGGGTCTCGGTCCACTCAGCCACAAAATCCGCCAACACCTGTGACTTGATGGCCGTTCGTGGGGCGTACGTGATGCCTTCTCCCATGAGCTCGGTCGCCCATTTAGCGATCCTCCCCGTCGCGTCTCGGCTCTGGATCACCTCCCCGAGGGGGAAAGTGGACACAACCATGATGGGGTGCGAGCTGAAGTAATGACGCAGTTTTCTCTGGGTGACGAGGACCGCGTATAGGAGTTTCTAGAATTGTGGGTAGCGTGTCTTGGTGTCGGACAAGACTTCGCTGATGAAGTAGACCGGACACTGGACCCTGAGGGCGTGGCCCTCCTCCTGCCTTTCCACCACCATGGCGGAACTCACAACCTGGGTGGTGGCTGCGATGTACAGTAGGAGTGGTTCTTTCTCAGCCGGGAGCACAAGGACCGGGGCCTCGGTTAAGAGTGCCTTGATCTTGTCAAGTGTTTCCTGGGCCTCGGGAGTCCACGCAAAGTGGTCAGCCTTTTTTAGAAGCCTGTAGAGCGGCAAGGCTCGTTCGCCGAGGCGTGAGATGAGGTGGCTTAGCGCCGCCAGACATCCCGTGACTCGCTGTACCCCTCTCAGGTTCTGAATCGGACCCACATTCGTGATGGCAGAAATCTTCTCCGGGTTAGCTTCGATGCCGCGCTCGGAGACGATAAAACCGAGCAACATGCCCCCTCGGTACCCCAAAGACACACTTCTCGGGGTTGAGTTTGATGTGTTTGGCCCGTAGCCTTTCGAAGGCTAACTCGAGGTCGGGCACCAGGTGGTCGGTTCGCTCAGATTTGACCACGATGTCGTCCACATAGGCCTCAACGGTCCGCCCGATGAGGTCCCTAAAAATGGCGAGCATACATCGCTGGTATGTTGCCCCGCGTTTTTGAGACCGAACGGCTTGGTGGCATAGCAGTAAGATCCAAACGGGGTGATGAAAGAGGTCGCGAGCTGGTCGGACTCTTTCATCATGATTTGATGGTAGCCGGAATAAGCGTCAAGAAAAGAGAGGGTTTCGCACCCCGAGGTGGAGTCAACTATCTGATTTATGCGTGGGGGCCCTTGGATATGCCAGGTATTCCAAGGGATGTCGCCGAGCACTCCTTGAACATCCAGGCCGGATTCAGACCGGTGAAGCAACGACTGCGCCGCTTCGACGAGGAGAAGCGCAGGGCCATCGGCGGCGAGATCCACAAGCTTCTGGCAGCCGGATTCATGAAGGAGGTATGTCATCCCGAATGGTTAGCTAATCCTGTACTTGTAAAAAGGAAGAATGGTAAATGGAGAATGTGTGTTGACTACACCGCTCTCAACAAGGCATGTCCTAAAGATCCTTTCCCTTTACCACGCATAAATCAGATAGTTGACTCCACCTCGGGGTGCGAAACCCTCTCTTTTCTTGACGCTTATTCCGGCTACCATCAAATCATGATGAAAGAGTCCGACCAGCTCGCGACCTCTTCATCACCCCGTTTGGATCTTACTGCTATGCCACCAAGCCGTTCGGTCTCAAAAACGCGGGGCAACATACCAGCGATGTATGCTCGCCATTTTTAGGGACCTCATCGGGCGGACCGTTGAGGCCTATGTGGACGACATCGTGGTCAAATCTGAGCGAACCGACCACCTGGTGCCCGACCTCGAGTTAGCCTTCGAAAGGCTACGGGCCAAACACATCAAACTCAACCCCGAGAAGTGTGTCTTTGGGGTACCGAGGGGCATGTTGCTCGGTTTTATCGTCTCCGAGCGCGGCATCGAAGCTAACCCGGAGAAGATTTCTGCCATCACGAATGTGGGTCCGATTCAGAACCTGAGAGGGGTACAGCGAGTCACGGGATGTCTGGCGGCGCTAAGCCACCTCATCTCACGCCTCGGCGAACGAGCCTTGCCGCTCTACAGGCTTCTAAAAAAGGTTGACCACTTTGCGTGGACTCCCGAGGCCCAGGAAACACTTGACAAGATCAAGGCACTCTTAACCGAGGCCCCGGTCCTTGTGCTCCCGGCTGAGAAAGAACCACTCCTACTGTACATCGCAGCCACCACCCAGGTTGTGAGTTCCGCCATGGTGGTGGAAAGGCAGGAGGAGGGCCACGCCCTCAGGGGTCCAGTGTCCGGTCTACTTCATCAGCGAAGTCTTGTCCGACACCAAGACACGCTACCCACAATTCTAGAAACTCCTATACGCGGTCCTCGTCACCCAGAGAAAACTGCGTCATTACTTCAGCTCGCACCCCATCATGGTTGTGTCCACTTTCCCCCTCGGGGAGGTGATCCAGAGCCGAGACGCGACGGGGAGGATCGCTAAATGGGCGACCGAGCTCATGGGAGAAGGCATCACGTACGCCCCACGAACGGCCATCAAGTCACAGGTGTTGGCGGATTTTGTGGCTGAGTGGACCGAGACCCAGTTGCCGCCGGCCCCTGTGAACCAGGAGTGCTGGAACATGTACTTTGACGGATCGCTGATGAAAAGCGGGGCGGGAGCAGGACTCGTCTTCGTCTCCCCCCTCAGTGTGCGGATGAGGTACATGGTTCGTATTCACTTCCCCGCTTCTAATAATGTGGCTGAGTATGAAGCGCTCGTTAATGGGCTGCACATTGCAACCGAGCTCGAAATCTGATGGCTGGACGTCCGAGGCGACTCACAGTTAGTCGTTGACCAAGTCATGAAGGACTCAAGCTGCCATGACCCCAAGATGGCGGCGTACTACCGGGCGGTCCGCCTCTTGGAGGAGAAGTTCGATGGCCTCGAGCTCAACCACGTCGCAAGACGTTTCAACGACGCAGCAGATGAGCTTGCGAAACTCTTATCCGGCAGGGAGCCCCCTCCCGGCGGTGTCTTCGCCAGCGATCTGTACAAGCCCTCGGTCACATATGAGGACTCGGCACAGGACGGCAGCGAGCCACCTGTCTCGGCCTCGGGGGCTGGCCCGACCTCAACGCCCCCGACCTAGAGGTCATGGAGATCGATGACGACCTAACGGCAAGGCCCGACCCCTTGCCGGACAGGCGCATCCCGTACCTCGACTGCCTTGTCTATGGAACACTCCCCGCCAGCAGGACCGAGGCCCCGACGCATCGCACGCCGAGCCAAGTCGTTTGTCCTGCTGGATCGGGAGCTGTACAAGCGAAGCCCCACGGGGGTCTTGCAGCGCTGTATCCCCACCGAACAGGGGGGGAACTACTCGAGGACATCCATGGGGGCATCTGCGGCCACCATGCCGCCCCACGTACCCTTGTCGGGAATGCATTCTGGCAAGGTTTTTACTGGCCCACCGCGGTAGCCGACGCTACCGAGGTAGTACGCTCCTGCGAAGGGTGCCAATACTATGCTCGGCGAACCCACTTGCCAGCCCAGGCGCTCCAAACGATCCCGATCACATGGTCGTTCCGGGTCTGGGGTTTGGACCTCGTCGGGCCCCTCCAGAAGGCGCCCGGGGGCTTCACCCACGTGCTTGTTGTCATTGACAAATTCTCAAAATGGATCGAGGCCCGGCCAATCGCGCAAATCAAGTCCGAGCTGGCGGTACTCTTTTTCATGGACATCATCCACCGCTTCGGGGTCCCGAACTCCATTATCACCGACAACGGCACGCAGTTCACCGGCAAGAAATTCCTTGAGTTCTGCGATGATCACCATATCCGCGTGGATTGGGCAGCCGTAGCGTACCCCCAAACGAACGAGCAGGTCGAGCGCACTAACGGCATGATCTTGCAGGGCCTCAAACCAAGGATCTTCAACTGGCTGAACAAGTTCGGCCGTCGATGGGTCGCGGAACTCCCCGTGGTCCTTTGGAGCTTGAGGACGACCCCGAGCCGAGCAACCGGCTTCACGCCCTTCTTTATGGTCTACGGATCCGAGGCCATCCTCCCCACCGACTTAGAATATGGGGCGCCGAGGGTCATAACGTATGATGAGGAAGTGAACTAGTCATCCCTCGAAAACACCGTGGACCAGCTCGAAGAAGCGCGTGATGTCGCCTTGCTTCACTCCGCCAAATATCAGCAAGCTTTACGACGATACCCTGGGGGCCGCGTACAGGGTCGGGCGTTCAGCATCGGAGACTTGGTGCTTCGACTCAAGCAAAGCAACAAGGGCCGCCACAAGCTGACCCCACCGTGGGAAGGCCCGTTCGTCGTCGCGGAAATACTCCGACCTGGCACCTACAAACTGGCCACCGCAGACGGCAAGATCTTCACCAACGCTTGGAACATCGAATAGCTACGTCGTTTCTACCCTTAGATCTGCAAGCTATCTACACGCATGTACTCTTGTTTCGTTTTGAGAAAAATAAAAACGCTTGCTGTCTTCTTCCAACTCTAAGCGGGACCCGACCCTAGCTCATCCTAGCGTCGCGTCCTCCTCGGGGGCTGGGAAGGGGGGGTGGGGGGATAACCCCTCGCTACCTAAAATTTTTTCACATCTCACACCCGACCCCTCCGAGAACGTTTAAGAAGAACGGCCGTGTTAGAAGTATGAGAGCCCCTCGGGCCAGATCGGTCGGACTGCGAGAAACCTACACCTCGACGGTTATGGCGCTTTTGCTCACCAATCCCGGCCTAAGGAATTGAACTCACGCTTCTGAAACACCGTAGAAACTTAAAACGCGGTACGAGAATCGGGCGATCCACATAAAAAAATGAACACAAGTTTTTTATAAAAACCCCGAGGGCTACAAACATTGTTCACTATCTTACACAAAGCCTTTACAGGGGGGCGCCTTGCCCGGCGTCATTTTTCACACCTCAAGCGGAGGAGGGACAATGTCATCTTCAAAGTTGGCCGCTAGGGTTGTCGCCGGTGCCAACACCTCCTTGTCGATTGTTGGCGGTTACTAATGATTAATATTTACGCCAACATTTGCCTAAAATTAATAAAAATGATCACCAAACTATAGTGATAGGTGTTTATACTAACTATTTCCACTAGTTTTGGTGAATTATGTATTTTGTGCAGATATAATGGAAAAGCATACAATACTGGGCTCAAAATAGCTGAATTCATTTTTCCGGCCCAATATAAATGTGTAGAAATAAAATTTCGTACTCGATCCAAGGTGAATAACCGACATAGAAGAGGTCCAGGCCCATCCAAGAACCCACCAGACAAAGTCGGTGGCGGAGAGGACCCACCAGAGGGTCGGCCGACCCCCCTGGTGCGGCCGCCCCTGGCACCGCCTCTGATGACCGACTTTCGCATGGCGGTTATTCACCTTGGATCGAGTACGAAATTTTATTTCTACACATTTATATTGGGCCGGAAAAATGAATTCAGCTATTTTGAGCCCAGTATTGTATGCTTTTCCATTATATCTGCACAAAATACATAATTCACCAAAACTAGTGGAAATAGTTAGTATAAAACACCTATCACTATAGTTTGGTGATCATTTTTATTAATTTTAGGCAAATGTTGGCGTAAATATTAATCATTAGTAACCGCCAACAATCGACAAGGAGGTGTTGGCACCGGCGACAACCCTAGCGGCCAACTTTGAAGATGACATTGTCCCTCCTCCGCTTGAGGTGTGAAAAATGACGCCGGGCAAGGCGCCCCCCTGTAAAGGCTTTGTGTAAGATAGTGAACAATGTTTGTAGCCCTCGGGGTTTTTATAAAAAACTTGTGTTCATTTTTTTATGTGGATCGCCCGATTCTCGTACCGCGTTTAAGTTTCTACGGTGTTTCAGAAGCGTGAGTTCAATTCCTTAGGCCGGGATTGGTGAGCAAAAGCGCCATAACCGTCGAGGTGTAGGTTTCTCGCAGTCCGACCGATCTGGCCCGAGGGGCTCTCATACTTCTAACACGGCCGTTCTTCTTAAACGTTCTCGGAGGGGTCGGGTGTGAGATGTGAAAAAATTTTAGGTAGCGAGGGGTTATCCCCCACCCCCCTTCCCAGCCCCCGAGGAGGACGCGACGCTAGGATGAGCTAGGGTCGGGTCCCGCTTAGAGTTGGAAGAAGACAGCAAGCGTTTTTATTTTTCTCAAAACGAAACAAGAGTACATGCGTGTAGATAGCTTGCAGATCTAAGGGTAGAAACGACGTAGCTATTCGATGTTCCAAGCGTTGGTGAAGATCTTGCCGTCTGCGGTGGCCAGTTTGTAGGTGCCAGGTCGGAGTATTTCCGCGACGACGAACGGGCCTTCCCACGGTGGGGTCAGCTTGTGGCGGCCCTTGTTGCTTTGCTTGAGTCGAAGCACCAAGTCTCCGATGCTGAACGCCCGACCCTGTACGCGGCCCCCAGGGTATCGTCGTAAAGCTTGCTGATATTTGGCGGAGTGAAGCAAGGCGACATCACGCGCTTCTTCGAGCTGGTCCACGGTGTTTTCGAGGGATGACTAGTTCACTTCCTCATCATACGTTATGACCCTCGGCGCCCCATATTCTAAGTCGGTGGGGAGGATGGCCTCGGATCCGTAGACCATAAAGAAGGGCGTGAAGCCGGTTGCTCGGCTCGGGGTCGTCCTCAAGCTCCAAAGGACCACGGGGAGTTCCGCGACCCATCGACGGCCGAACTTGTTCAGCCAGTTGAAGATCCTTGGTTTGAGGCCCTGCAAGATCATGCCGTTAGTGCGCTCGACCTGCTCGTTCGTTTGGGGGTACGCTACGGCTGCCCAATCCACGCGGATATGGTGATCATCGCAGAACTCAAGGAATTTCTTGCCGGTGAACTGCGTGCCGTTGTCGGTGATAATGGAGTTCGGGACCCCGAAGCGGTGGATGATGTCCATGAAAAAGAGTACCGCCAGCTCGGACTTGATTTGCGCGATTGGCCGGGCCTCGATCCATTTTGAGAATTTGTCAATGACAACAAGCACGTGGGTGAAGCCCCCGGGCGCCTTCTGGAGGGGCCCGACGAGGTCCAAACCCCAGACCCGGAACGACCATGTGATCGGGATCGTTTGGAGCGCCTGGGCTGGCAAGTGGGTTCGCCGAGCATAGTATTGGCACCCTTCGCAGGAGCGTACTACCTCGGTAGCGTCGGCTACCGCGGTGGGCCAGTAAAAACCTTGCCAGAATGCATTCCCGACAAGGGTACGTGGGGCGGCATGGTGGCCGCAGATGCCCCCATGGATGTCCTCGAGTAGTTCCCCCCCTGTTCGGTGGGGATACAGCGCTGCAAGACCCCCGTGGGGCTTCGCTTGTACAGCTCCCGATCCAGCAGGACAAACGACTTGGCTCGGCGTGCGATGCGTCGGGCCTCGGTCCTGCTGGCGGGGAGTGTTCCATAGACAAGGCAGTCGAGGTACGGGATGCGCCTGTCCGGCAAGGGGTCGGGCCTTGCCGTTAGGTCGTCATCGATCTCCATGACCTCTAGGTCGGGGGCGTTGAGGTCGGGCCAGCCCCCGAGGCCGAGACAGGTGGCTCGCTGCCGTCCTGTGCCGAGTCCTCATATGTGACCGAGGGCTTGTACAGATCGCTGGCGAAGACACCGCCGGGAGGGGGCTCCCTGCCGGATAAGAGTTTCGCAAGCTCATCTGCTGCGTCGTTGAAAACGTCTTGCGACGTGGTTGAGCTCGAGGCCATCGAACTTCTCCTCCAAGAGGCGGACCGCCCGGTAGTACGCCGCCATCTTGGGGTCATGGCAGCTTGAGTCCTTCATGACTTGGTCAACGACTAACTGTGAGTCGCCTCGGACGTCCAGCCATCAGATTTCGAGCTCGGTTGCAATGTGCAGCCCATTAACGAGCGCTTCATACTCAGCCACATTATTAGAAGCGGGGAAGTGAATACGAACCATGTACCTCATCCGCACACTGAGGGGGGAGACGAAGACGAGTCCTGCTCCCGCCCCGCTTTTCATCAGCGATCCGTCAAAGTACATGTTCCAGCACTCCTGGTTCACAGGGGCCGGCGGCAACTGGGTCTCGGTCCACTCAGCCACAAAATCCGCCAACACCTGTGACTTGATGGCCGTTCGTGGGGCGTACGTGATGCCTTCTCCCATGAGCTCGGTCGCCCATTTAGCGATCCTCCCCGTCGCGTCTCGGCTCTGGATCACCTCCCCGAGGGGGAAAGTGGACACAACCATGATGGGGTGCGAGCTGAAGTAATGACGCAGTTTTCTCTGGGTGACGAGGACCGCGTATAGGAGTTTCTAGAATTGTGGGTAGCGTGTCTTGGTGTCGGACAAGACTTCGCTGATGAAGTAGACCGGACACTGGACCCTGAGGGCGTGGCCCTCCTCCTGCCTTTCCACCACCATGGCGG
This sequence comes from Tripidium arundinaceum, assembly GCA_030439765.1. NCBI lineage: Eukaryota > Viridiplantae > Streptophyta > Magnoliopsida > Poales > Poaceae > Tripidium > Tripidium arundinaceum. The sequence goes on along the minus strand of JAHUYU010000651.1, from coordinate 817 downwards.
AACTCACAACCTGGGTGGTGGCTGCGATGTACAGTAGGAGTGGTTCTTTCTCAGCCGGGAGCACAAGGACCGGGGCCTCGGTTAAGAGTGCCTTGATCTTGTCAAGTGTTTCCTGGGCCTCGGGAGTCCACGCAAAGTGGTCAGCCTTTTTTAGAAGCCTGTAGAGCGGCAAGGCTCGTTCGCCGAGGCGTGAGATGAGGTGGCTTAGCGCCGCCAGACATCCCGTGACTCGCTGTACCCCTCTCAGGTTCTGAATCGGACCCACATTCGTGATGGCAGAAATCTTCTCCGGGTTAGCTTCGATGCCGCGCTCGGAGACGATAAAACCGAGCAACATGCCCCTCGGTACCCCAAAGACACACTTCTCGGGGTTGAGTTTGATGTGTTTGGCCCGTAGCCTTTCGAAGGCTAACTCGAGGTCGGGCACCAGGTGGTCGGTTCGCTCAGATTTGACCACGATGTCGTCCACATAGGCCTCAACGGTCCGCCCGATGAGGTCCCTAAAAATGGCGAGCATACATCGCTGGTATGTTGCCCCGCGTTTTTGAGACCGAACGGCTTGGTGGCATAGCAGTAAGATCCAAACGGGGTGATGAAAGAGGTCGCGAGCTGGTCGGACTCTTTCATCATGATTTGATGGTAGCCGGAATAAGCGTCAAGAAAAGAGAGGGTTTCGCACCCCGAGGTGGAGTCAACTATCTGATTTATGCGTGGTAAAGGGAAAGGATCTTTAGGACATGCCTTGTTGAGAGCGGTGTAGTCAACACACATTCTCCATTTACCATTCTTCCTTTTTACAAGTACAGGATTAGCTAAC
>JAHUYU010000841.1:0-18161 GCA_030439765.1 Tripidium arundinaceum | reverse complement strand
GCAGCAGCAACAACAACAACAACATAGCCTTTTGTCCCAAGCAAGTTGGGGTAGGCTAGAGATGAAACCCAAAAGAGACGAGAAACAGGGAGACACATAAAGGGACATAAAGGGCACAAGACAAAAGATGTCACGGTTCAGGCACGTTGATTGCTAATCTCCAAGCGCTCCTGTCCATAGCTAAATCCTTGGGGATATTCCACTCCTTAAGATCTCTCTTAACGGACTCGTCCCAAGTTAATTTAGGTCGACCTCTACCGCTCTTTACATTATCGGCCCGCTTTAGAACTCCACTACGCACCGGCGCCTCAGGGGGCCTCCGTTGGACATGTCCAAACCATCTCAACCGATGTTGAATCAATTTCTCCTCAATTGGTGCCACCCCAACCCTATCCCGAATATCGTCGTTCCGTACTCTATCCCTCCTTGTGTGCCCACAACACCAACGCAACATACGCATCTCCGCTACACTCAATTGCTGGACATGTCGCCTTTTTGTAGGCCAACACTCAGCACCATATAACATCGCCGGACGAATCGCCGTCCTATAGAACTTACCTTTCAGCTTCTGAGGCACCCTTTTGTCACAGAGAACGCCAGAAGCTTGACGCCATTTCAACCAGTCGGCTGAAATTCTATGCCTAACATCTTCATCAATGTCTCCATCCTTTTGTAGCATCGACCCTAAATACCGAAAAGTATCCTTCTTGGCCACCACTTGCCCATCGAGGCTAACGTCTCCCTCCTCGTGCCTAGTCGCGCTGAAATCGCACCTCATATACTCGGTCTTAGTCCTACTAAGTCTGAACCCTTTCGACTCTAACGTGTGCCTCCATAGTTCTAACTTCCTATTAACTCCCGCCCTACTGTCGTCAACTAGCACCACATCATCAGCAAAGAGCATACACCAAGGGATATCACCTTGTATGTCCCTTGTGACCTCATCCATCACCAAAGCAAATAAATAAGGGCTCAAAGCTGACCCCTGATGCAGTCCTATTTTAATTGGAAAGTCACTGGTGTCGCCATCACATGTTCGGACAAACGTCACCACATCCCTGTACATATCCTTGATGAGGGTAACGTACTTAGTTGGGACTTTGTGCTTTTCCAAGGCCCACCACATGACATTTCTCGGTACTTTGTCATATGCCTTCTCGAGGTCAATAAAGACCATGTGCAAGTCCTTCTTCTGCTCCCTATATCTCTCCATCAATTGTCGTAATAAGAAAATCGCCTCCATGGTCGACCTACCAGGCATGAACCCAAACTGATTTTGGGTCACATGTGTCACTCTCCTTAGGCGATGCTCGATAACCCTCTCCCAGAGCTTCATCGTATGACTCATCAACTTAATCCCACGGTAGTTAGTACAACTTTGAACATCTCCCTTGTTCTTGAAGATAGGTACTAATATACTTCTCCTCCATTCTTCAGGCATCTTGTTTGACCGAAAAATAAGGTTAAAAAGCTTAGTTAACCATACTATCGCTCTGGCGCCTAGGTATCTCCACACCTCAATGGGGATACCATCAGGGCCCATCGCTTTACCTCCCTTCATCCTCTTCAAAGCCTCTCCGATCTCTGCCTCCTGAATTCTCCTCACAAAGCGTCTGTTGGTATCGTCAAATGAGTCGTCCAACTCAAGGGCAGGACCCTCATTCTCCCCATTAAACAGCTTGTCGAAGTACTCTCTCCATCTGTCCTTGATCTCCTTATCCTTCACCAGAAGTCGATCTGTCCCATCCTTGATGCATTTTATTTGGTTGATGTCCCTTGTCTTCCTCTCGCGGATTCTAGCCATCCTATAAATGTCCTTCTCCCCTTCCTTCGTGCCTAGCCGCTGATAAAGGCCATCATACGCCTGACCTTTTGCTACACTCACAGCTCGCTTTGCAACCCTCTTCGCTATTTTATAGCCCTCGATGTTGGCTACACTCTTGTCATGGTGGAGACGCTTGAAACACTCCTTCTTCTCCCTAATAGCCCTTTGCACCTCGTCATTCCACCACCATGTGTCTTTCGCTTCCCGTTTGCCTCCCCTACTCACGCCAAACACTTCCGAAGCCACCTTCCGGACACATGTTGCCATCTTTAGCCACATGTCGTCGGCATCTTCTCCTTCTTCCCAAGGTCCCTCGTCTAGCATCCTCTCCTTAAACGTCTGCGCTGCTTCCCCTCTAAGCTTCCACCACTTCGTTCTCGCAATCTTGGCCCGTTTGTCCCGGTGGACACGTACCCGAAAGCGAAAGTCCGCCACCACAAGCTTATGTTGAGGGACAACACACTCCCCAGGTAACACCTTACAATCAAAGCAAGCACGTCTATCCTCCCTCCTTGCAAGGATAAAGTCGATCTGGCTCGAGTGTTGTCCACTACGAAAGGTTACTAGATGAGATTCCCTCTTCCTAAAGAGGGTGTTCGCTATCAACAAGTCATAGGCCAGCGCGAAGTTCAAAACATCCTCCCCCTCTTGATTCCTACTACCATACCCGAACCCCCCGTGCACCCGCTCGAAACCTACATTAGTCGCACCAACATGGCCGTTGAGGTCTCCTCCTATAAAGAGTTTCTCGCTGATAGGCACGGTACTAACCATGCTATCAAGATCTTCCCAAAACTGCCTCTTGGTGCCCTCGCTAAGACCTACCTGAGGGGCATAGGCACTGATCACATTCAGAGCCGAATCTCCAACTAGCAGCTTGACCAAGATAATCCGGTCGCCTTGCCTCCTAACCTCAACGACTCCATCCTTAAGGCTCCTATCGATCAAGATGCCTACACCATTCCTACCCGATGTTGTCCCCGTGTACCAAAGTTTGAAGCCAGTATCCTCCACCTCCTTCGCCTTCTGGCCCTTCCATTTAGTCTCCTGAACGCATAGAATATTTACACGCCTTCTAATTACTGCATCGACTAGCTCTCTTAGCTTACCCGTTAGGGACCCTACATTCCAGCTACCTAGACGAATCCTAGTTGGCTCGGCTAGCTTCCTTACCCTTCGCACCCGTCGAGGGAAGTGCGAAGACCCTTGCTCATTTTTCACTACACCCGGGCGTAGATGTAGCGCGCCACTAAGGTTGCGACGGCCCGACCCTTGCTCATTTTTCATCGTACCCGGGTCACGATACGACGCGCCACTAAGGGGATGACGACCCGGCCCTTGCCCATTTAACACCACACCCGGGTTCCGATGTAGCGCGTCGCTAAGAGGGTTACGCCCCAACGAATCTCTTGTGGGTTTCAAATCCATGAGAGTGGCTGTTTTTTTACTGTTGGTTTGCCAGACCTTAACACACCCTCCTCCTTTACCCGGGCTTGGGACCGGCTATGTTGAGACGACTTAAGAAAGTCTTCCAGTCAACATAGGCGGAACATATATGGCAAGTAACACAAAACTGAAGCTAGTGATTGATTTCTAAGAGTAGAAAGGCATAGCTTAAGAGCGCGTGAAATGCAAACCCCATGCCCATAAATATTTTAAAATCACTGCCCGCAAAGAGAATAATAAAATAACAGCAACATGCAACACAACAAAATCAGAGATCAATTTGCCAACTGTTACAAACTTCTGAAACTTATCTCACAAGATATGATCCTAATGGTATAATTGTTAATAATAAAATTTCACAAGAAACTGTGGTGAATACTAGCAACATAACCCTGACCAGGTTGGTTAAATTTATTCAATTAATCCAATTGATCAAATTGATTCAGTAAAAGCCAGCAACTTTGATGCTTGTGGTTAAGATGATGATACTGGAATTGTTCTAGTGATAGGATTAGAAAACAATTACCCGGCATCTTATCTTCGGAACATGCATTAGCACCTCAACATGTGAGGCAGGACCAGCACCTCTCTCATCCTGATTTTTCCTCTCACATTTAGCCTTTCACTGGGAACCATGGGCTGGTTACTTTTTGCCAAATATCTTTTCTCAATATCAGGAGTACTATTAGATCGTTTTAGTTGAGCTTTTACACTGTTGCTGGTTTCATGTGGTTTCTCCTTGCTGCTGAAATGAACTTGACTCCCCTCTTTTGGTTTCACTTCGTTCGTATTTTGTAGAGCCAGTGGATGACTACCTGTGACAAAAGTAGATTGAGCATTCCTATTTTTACTTTGCATCAAATTGACCATGTATTTATCATCAACAGATGCAATTCTCTCGTTGAAGTTAGAGGATAGCTCTTTAGCCACTACCCCTGCACTTGGACTGTTATCTGAACCTCCACAACCTTTCAACCTAGATGATTGGTCTACTTTAATCATTTTCTTTTGATAATTTCTTCCGATTGCCCACATGTTCTCAAGATTCTCAGGGGCAAGAACCTCTGACCTCCTTTTAGTAGCTGCATCCAATACCACCGCCCAGTCTGGCTGACGAGATTGGATGGTACTATCATTGTCATCCTCTGACATTTTCGACTTTCCACATTCAGAAGTAACAAGTGACATCATCCCAGAATTATTTGGTGGAATTAAGCTGCTAGGTTCTACAGTCAAATTCCTTGATTCCATTTGACAACCTTCTGAACCTCCTTTGTAAGGCACTAGTTCCGTATTAGCCATGTTTGTATTTCCTCCAACATTACCTGTATCTTTGTTGTTTAGAAGGTAGACAATCAACTCGTTGATGTAGCTGAAACAAAAACAAACAAACAACAAATAACGATTTGGAACAAAGCTTAGGTGCAGGTAAAGGCGGAAACTAAAATTCGATAACTTAAATTACAGTTAAGCAGCCCGTAGACTACTTGAAGCCTATATATTGCCATAAATCAGCTGTTTTAGCAGACAACTTACACAGGGCTTGCGAAGTTCATAACAGGTTGCAAGACTAGGCAGGTCATCAGTTCCCTGGAGAAACAGCGAACTAGTGGACTCTGTGCATCTTGTGGTCTCAAAGGAGGTTCAGAAGGTTGTCAAATGGAATCAAGAGGGGGAGGATGTTTTGAACTTCGCGCTGGCCTATGACTTGTTGATAGCGAACACCCTCTTTAGGAAGAGGGAATCTCATCTAGTAACCTTTCGTAGTGGACAACACTCGAGCCAGATCGACTTTATCCTTGCAAGGAGGGAGGATAGACGTGCTTGCTTTGATTGTAAGGTGTTACCTGGGGAGTGTGTTGTCCCTCAACATAAGCTTGTGGTGGCGGACTTTCGCTTTCGGGTACGTGTCCACCGGGACAAACGGGCCAAGATTGCGAGAACGAAGTGGTGGAAGCTTAGAGGGGAAGCAGCGCAGACGTTTAAGGAGAGGATGCTAGACGAGGGACCTTGGGAAGAAGGAGAAGATGCCGACGACATGTGGCTAAAGATGGCAACATGTGTCCGGAAGGTGGCTTCGGAAGTGTTTGGCGTGAGTAGGGGAGGCAAACGGGAAGCGAAAGACACATGGTGGTGGAATGACGAGGTGCAAAGGGCTATTAGGGAGAAGAAGGAGTGTTTCAAGCGTCTCCACCATGACAAGAGTGTAGCCAACATCGAGGGCTATAAAATAGCGAAGAGGGTTGCAAAGCGAGCTGTGAGTGTAGCAAAAGGTCAGGCGTATGATGGCCTTTATCAGCGGCTAGGCACGAAGGAAGGGGAGAAGGACATTTATAGGATGGCTAGAATCCGCGAGAGGAAGACAAGGGACATCAACCAAATAAAATGCATCAAGGATGGGACAGATCGACTTCTGGTGAAGGATAAGGAGATCAAGGACAGATGGAGAGAGTACTTCGACAAGCTGTTTAATGGGGAGAATGAGGGTCCTGCCCTTGAGTTGGACGACTCATTTGACGATACCAACAGACGCTTTGTGAGGAGAATTCAGGAGGCAGAGATCGGAGAGGCTTTGAAGAGGATGAAGGGAGGTAAAGCGATGGGCCCTGATGGTATCCCCATTGAGGTGTGGAGATACCTAGGCGCCAGAGCGATAGTATGGTTAACTAAGCTTTTTAACCTTATTTTTCGGTCAAACAAGATGCCTGAAGAATGGAGGAGAAGTATATTAGTACCTATCTTCAAGAACAAGGGAGATGTTCAAAGTTGTACTAACTACCGTGGGATTAAGTTGATGAGTCATACGATGAAGCTCTGGGAGAGGGTTATCGAGCATCGCCTAAGGAGAGTGACACATGTGACCCAAAATCAGTTTGGGTTCATGCCTGGTAGGTCGACCATGGAGGCGATTTTCTTATTACGACAATTGATGGAGAGATATAGGGAGCAGAAGAAGGACTTGCACATGGTCTTTATTGACCTCGAGAAGGCATATGACAAAGTACCGAGAAATGTCATGTGGTGGGCCTTGGAAAAGCACAAAGTCCCAACTAAGTACGTTACCCTCATCAAGGATATGTACAGGGATGTGGTGACGTTTGTCCGAACATGTGATGGCGACACCAGTGACTTTCCAATTAAAATAGGACTGCATCAGGGGTCAGCTTTGAGCCCTTATTTATTTGCTTTGGTGATGGATGAGGTCACAAGGGACATACAAGGTGATATCCCTTGGTGTATGCTCTTTGAGACCACAAGATGCACAGAGTCCACTAGTTCGCTGTTTCTCCAGGGAACTGATGACCTGCCTAGTCTTGCAACCTGTTATGAACTTCGCAAGCCCTGTGTAAGTTGTCTGCTAAAACAGCTGATTTATGGCAATATATAGGCTTCAAGTAGTCTACGGGCTGCTTAACTGTAATTTAAGTTATCGAATTTTAGTTTCCGCCTTTACCTGCACCTAAGCTTTGTTCCAAATCGTTATTTGTTGTTTGTTTGTTTTTGTTTCAGCTACATCAACGAGTTGATTGTCTACCTTCTAAACAACAAAGATACAGGTAATGTTGGAGGAAATACAAACATGGCTAATACGGAACTAGTGCCTTACAAAGGAGGTTCAGAAGGTTGTCAAATGGAATCAAGGAATTTGACTGTAGAACCTAGCAGCTTAATTCCACCAAATAATTCTGGGATGATGTCACTTGTTACTTCTGAATGTGGAAAGTCGAAAATGTCAGAGGATGACAATGATAGTACCATCCAATCTCGTCAGCCAGACTGGGCGGTGGTATTGGATGCAGCTACTAAAAGGAGGTCAGAGGTTCTTGCCCCTGAGAATCTTGAGAACATGTGGGCAATCGGAAGAAATTATCAAAAGAAAATGATTAAAGTAGACCAATCATCTAGGTTGAAAGGTTGTGGAGGTTCAGATAACAGTCCAAGTGCAGGGGTAGTGGCTAAAGAGCTATCCTCTAACTTCAACGAGAGAATTGCATCTGTTGATGATAAATACATGGTCAATTTGATGCAAAGTAAAAATAGGAATGCTCAATCTACTTTTGTCACAGGTAGTCATCCACTGGCTCTACAAAATACGAACGAAGTGAAACCAAAAGAGGGGAGTCAAGTTCATTTCAGCAGCAAGGAGAAACCACATGAAACCAGCAACAGTGTAAAAGCTCAACTAAAACGATCTAATAGTACTCCTGATATTGAGAAAAGATATTTGGCAAAAAGTAACCAGCCCATGGTTCCCAGTGAAAGGCTAAATGTGAGGAAAAATCAGGATGAGAGAGGTGCTGGTCCTGCCTCACATGTTGAGGTGCTAATGCATGTTCCGAAGATAAGATGCCGGGTAATTGTTTTCTAATCCTATCACTAGAACAATTCCAGTATCATCATCTTAACCACAAGCATCAAAGTTGCTGGCTTTTACTGAATCAATTTGATCAATTGGATTAATTGAATAAATTTAACCAACCTGGTCAGGGTTATGTTGCTAGTATTCACCACAGTTTCTTGTGAAATTTTATTATTAACAATTATACCATTAGGATCATATCTTGTGAGATAAGTTTCAGAAGTTTGTAACAGTTGGCAAATTGATCTCTGATTTTGTTGTGTTGCATGTTGCTGTTATTTTATTATTCTCTTTGCGGGCAGTGATTTTAAAATATTTATGGGCATGGGGTTTGCATTTCACGCGCTCTTAAGCTATGCCTTTCTACTCTTAGAAATCAATCACTAGCTTCAGTTTTGTGTTACTTGCCATATATGTTCCGCCTATGTTGACTGGAAGACTTTCTTAAGTCGTCTCAACATAGCCGGTCCCAAGCCCGGGTAAAGGAGGAGGGTGTGTTAAGGTCTGGCAAACCAACAGTAAAAAAACAGCCACTCTCATGGATTTGAAACCCACAAGAGATTCGTTGGGGCGTAACCCTCTTAGCGACGCGCTACATCGGAACCCGGGTGTGGTGTTAAATGGGCAAGGGCCGGGTCGTCATCCCCTTAGTGGCGCGTCGTATCGTGACCCGGGTACGATGAAAAATGAGCAAGGGTCGGGCCGTCGCAACCTTAGTGGCGCGCTACATCTACGCCCGGGTGTAGTGAAAAATGAGCAAGGGTCTTCGCACTTCCCTCGACGGGTGCGAAGGGTAAGGAAGCTAGCCGAGCCAACTAGGATTCGTCTAGGTAGCTGGAATGTAGGGTCCCTAACGGGTAAGCTAAGAGAGCTAGTCGATGCAGTAATTAGAAGGCGTGTAAATATTCTATGCGTTCAGGAGACTAAATGGAAGGGCCAGAAGGCGAAGGAGGTGGAGGATACTGGCTTCAAACTTTGGTACACGGGGACAACATCGGGTAGGAATGGTGTAGGCATCTTGATCGATAGGAGCCTTAAGGATGGAGTCGTTGAGGTTAGGAGGCAAGGCGACCGGATTATCTTGGTCAAGCTGCTAGTTGGAGATTCGGCTCTGAATGTGATCAGTGCCTATGCCCCTCAGGTAGGTCTTAGCGAGGGCACCAAGAGGCAGTTTTGGGAAGATCTTGATAGCATGGTTAGTACCGTGCCTATCAGCGAGAAACTCTTTATAGGAGGAGACCTCAACGGCCATGTTGGTGCGACTAATGTAGGTTTCGAGCGGGTGCACGGGGGGTTCGGGTATGGTAGTAGGAATCAAGAGGGGGAGGATGTTTTGAACTTCGCGCTGGCCTATGACTTGTTGATAGCGAACACCCTCTTTAGGAAGAGGGAATCTCATCTAGTAACCTTTCGTAGTGGACAACACTCGAGCCAGATCGACTTTATCCTTGCAAGGAGGGAGGATAGACGTGCTTGCTTTGATTGTAAGGTGTTACCTGGGGAGTGTGTTGTCCCTCAACATAAGCTTGTGGTGGCGGACTTTCGCTTTCGGGTACGTGTCCACCGGGATAAACGGGCCAAGATTGCGAGAACGAAGTGGTGGAAGCTTAGAGGGGAAGCAGCGCAGACGTTTAAGGAGAGGATGCTAGACGAGGGACCTTGGGAAGAAGGAGAAGATGCCGACGACATGTGGCTAAAGATGGCAACATGTGTCCGGAAGGTGGCTTCGGAAGTGTTTGGCGTGAGTAGGGGAGGCAAACGGGAAGCGAAAGACACATGGTGGTGGAATGACGAGGTGCAAAGGGCTATTAGGGAGAAGGAGTGTTTCAAGCGTCTCCACCATGACAAGAGTGTAGCCAACATCGAGGGCTATAAAATAGCGAAGAGGGTTGCAAAGCGAGCTGTGAGTGTAGCAAAAGGTCAGGCGTATGATGGCCTTTATCAGCGGCTAGACACGAAGGAAGGGGAGAAGGACATTTATAGGATGGCTAGAATCCGCGAGAGGAAGACAAGGGACATCAACCAAATAAAATGCATAAGGATGGGACAGATCGACTTCTGGTGAAGGATGAGGAGATCAAGGACAGATGGAGAGAGTACTTCGACAAGCTGTTTAATGGAGAGAATGAGGGTCCTGCCCTTGAGTTGGACGACTCATTTGACGATACCAACAGACGCTTTGTGAGGAGAATTCAGGAGGCAGAGATCGGAGAGGCTTTGAAGAGGATGAAGGGAGGTAAAGCGATGGGCCCTGATGGTATCCCCATTGAGGTGTGGAGATACCTAGGCGCCAGAGCGATAGTATGGTTAACCAAGTTTTTTAACCTTATTTTTCGGTCAAACAAGATGCCTGAAGAATGGAGAAGTATATTAGTACCTATCTTCAAGAACCAGGGAGATGTTCAAAGTTGTACTAACTACCGTGGGATTAAGTTGATGAGTCATACGATGAAGCTCTGGGAGAGGGTTATCGAGCATCGCCTAAGGAGTGACACATGTGACCCAAAATCAGTTTGGGTTCATGCCTGATAGGTCGACCATGGAGGCGATTTTCTTATTACGACAATTGATGGAGAGATATAGGGAGCAGAAGAAGGACTTGCACATGGTCTTTATTGACCTCGAGAAGGCATATGACAAAGTACCGAGAAATGTCATGTGGTGGGCCTTAGAAAAGCACAAAGTCCCAACTAAGTACGTTACCCTCATCAAGGATATGTACAGGGATGTGGTGACGTTTGTCCGAACATGTGATGGCGACACCAGTGACTTTCCAATTAAAATAGGACTGCATCAGGGGTCAGCTTTGAGCCCTTATTTATTTGCTTTGGTGATGGATGAGGTCACAAGGGACATACAAGGTGATATCCCTTGGTGTATGCTCTTTGCTGATGATGTGGTGCTAGTTGACGACAGTAGGACGGGAGTTAATAGGAAGTTAGAACTATGGAGGCACACGTTAGAGTCGAAAGGGTTCAGACTTAGTAGGACTAAGACCGAGTACATGAGGTGCGATTTCAGCGCGACTAGGCACGAGGAGGGAGACGTTAGCCTCGATGGGCAAGTGGTGGCCAAGAAGGATACTTTTCGGTATTTAGGGTCGATGCTACAAAAGGATGGAGACATTGATGAAGATGTTAGGCATAGAATTTCAGCCGGCTGGTTGAAATGACGTCAAGCTTCTGGCGTTCTCTGTGACAAAAGGGTGCCTCAGAAGCTGAAAGGTAAGTTCTATAGGACGGCGATTCGTCCGGCGATGTTATATGGTGCTGAGTGTTGGCCTACAAAAAGACGACATGTCCAGCAATTGAGTGTAGCGGAGATGCGTATGTTGCGTTGGTGTTGTGAGCACACAAGGAGGGATAGAGTACAGAACGACGATATTCGAGATAGGGTTAGGGTGGCACCAATTGAGGAGAAATTGATTAACATCGGTTGAGATGGTTTGGACATGTCCAACGGAGGCCTCCTGAGGCGCCGGTGCGTAGTGGAGTTCTAAAGCGGGCCAATAATGTAAAGAGCGGTAGAGGTCGACCTAAACTAACTTGGGACGAGTCCGTTAAGAGAGATCTTAAGGAGTGGAATATCCCCAAGGATTTAGCTATGGACAGGAACGCTTGGAGATTAGCAATCAACGTGCCTGAACCGTGACCTCTTTTGTCTTGTGCCCTTTATGTCCCTTTATGTGTCTCCCTGTTTCTCGTCTCTTTTGGGTTTCATCTCTAGCCTATCCCAACTTACTTGAGACAAAATGCTATGTTGTTGTTGTTGTGTTGTTCTGCTGGTGGCTCAAACTGCTAGAATCACAGACTGGATTATAAAGAGAGGTGTGTCTGTAGTCCTGATTAAATATTACTCATCACTGCCTGCAATGGAAAAATGAAGTAGAACCAAGTCTGGAAACTTTACATTGCTGGAAGCCGCAGTTTATTAAGATGGTGACTGATAGAAGCTTCAGCTTCCTGTAAGGTATGAAATGGCCCGCCCAGATCAGGATACATGTGAAAACGCCCATTGTAATCTGTCCTTATGTAAAACATCTGATACCAACTCGGTGGTCTGCGCTCCAAAATGGGAGACTCGAGCAATGAAGTCGATGATGGAGAGGCATCAGTGGCATTATCACTTTCAAAGATCAATCCTTCCGGGGATGAAACATCTGCCTCTTCCAGTGCAGATAGATGATGTGTAGATGCAGGCTCAGCAACAACAGCCATAAGGGGCTTAGGCCTGAAGGGAAAAAACCTTCGGTGAGCATACATCATGCAAAATCCATATTCCAGAGGTGAGCAATTTCCAGCAAGAAAACAGTAGTCCGAAATATATAAATTGTGGCATACACCCCATACTAATCCATATAAATAACAATACTAAATCCATATAAATAACAATATTACAGGCCCCTCTATCATATTATTGGCACTAAAAACAAATCCTCTTCCCCAGCCACCCTAACAAGCGGTCATCAATAAATCCCATAAAAAACCTACCGGTCATCCATAATTCCCATAAAAACCGACATTCTGAACAGACCTGATATCGCAAACTATAAATAAAATTAGAAAACGACGACGAGAGAATGATGGTCGTACAGTAAAGGCGGCGGCGGATTCGGATTAGGGTTCTCTGTTACCACCGGCAACGGGGCTCGAGGCGTCACCACTAACGGCATGGATCTACAGGCATGCGGCACAAGCTTGCGGCGGATTGCAATGTCGAGTTGCCGGAAGTGGCGAAACGGCCCTCTCACACGAGGATGGCCAGTGTAGAATCTGCCGCCCGCATCGCGGTAGGCATTTATCACGATGCGGTCGTCGCCAGGAATCCTAATCAGCCCATAGAGCTCTGCGCCCCTGCGCTGGAAGGAGGATCGCGACATCGCCGACTGAGAGCGGAGGAAGACGGGAAGCGGGGGCTGGGAGCTAGGGTTTGGCCAGGGCAAGGGACTGGGGAGCGGGAGCTCGGGGCCAGGGACTGGCGAGGGCCAGGGGCTGGGGGCTAGGGGTTGGCGCCGGGCGCGTGGGCCGCCGAGGCGCGCAGCCGCAGCCGGGGCGCGTGGTGGAGCAGATGGGGACAGGAAGACCGGAGGAGGAAGAAGAGTTCCCACGCGGTGGAGTTGGAAAGATAATGGAGGAGAGAGAGAGAGGATAGAAGAGAAATAAAAAAAACGAAAAAGAGTATTTATTTATTTAGGCTGTGTTGAGTTCCATCGGAAAATACGCTATGAAAAAAAGATTTTCCGTCACATCAAACTTGCGATACATGCATGGAGTCCTAAATATGGATAAAATCAAAAACTAATTGTACAGTTTAGTTGTACTTTGGCACCTTAAATTTGGGAACTAAACCCAGCCTTATGGACATTTTGCTCGTCCTAACCAAGAAAAGCTCTTTTAATCCGATCAAAAATAAAGAAAAGTTATTTTAACTATTTTTTCCTATGCTAGACTGATACGCCCGGCAATAAATTTTTATCCACATCTACATCGACGCACATGGTTGCGGTTTAGACCAACATAAAAAAAATCTACAAGTCTAATTAGATTGAAAATATAAAGCATATTTTGTGATGTTTATCACTTACATCGTGTGGTTTTTATAAACCTAACAAAATTGGTTTCAAATTTTCCAATTAATCTATCTATTTATATAATTAATAAAAAATATAGTAAATACTTTTGCATTGGGAACCCAAAACCCATCTCTATAATACTAAACCTGAGCCAAGCTCCGGCCTCTTATTGGGCCACGTCGCCCCATTTCTCGCAGCCGTCTGATTCTACTGCTCAGTTTGATCAAGCCGTCCACTTAAGCACTGCTGAGCTAGCCTTTCTCGAACCTTCCCGAGCATACTTCGTCATGCACTCATGCAGGTTCCCTCGGGCACGGCTGAGGGCCTCGCTTTCTTTCCCCAAGTGCCACGCGGCGTTGCTCAGCAGTGCTTAAGTGGACGGCTTGATCAAACTGAGCAGTAGAATCAGACGGCTGCGAGAAATGGGGCGACGTGGCCCAATAAGAGGCCGGAGCTTGGCTCAGGTTTAGTATTATAGAGATGGGTTTTGGGTTCCCAATGCAAAAGTATTTACTATATTTTTTATTAATTATATAAATAGATAGATTAATTGGAAAATTTGAAACCAATTTTGTTAGGTTTATAAAAACCACACGATGTAAGTGATAAACATCACAAAATATGCTTTATATTTTCAATCTAATTAGACTTGTAGATTTTTTTTATGTTGGTCTAAACCGCAACCATGTGCGTCGATGTAGATGTGGATAAAAATTTATTGCCGGGCGTATCAGTCTAGCATAGGAAAAAATAGTTAAAATAACTTTTCTTTATTTTTGATCGGATTAAAAGAGCTTTTCTTGGTTAGGACGAGCAAAATGTCCATAAGGCTGGGTTTAGTTCCCAAATTTAAGGTGCCAAAGTACAACTAAACTGTACAATTAGTTTTTGATTTTATCCATATTTAGGACTCCATGCATGTATCGCAAGTTTGATGTGACGGAAAATCTTTTTTTCATAGCGTATTTTCCGATGGAACTCAACACAGCCTAAATAAATAAATACTCTTTTTCGTTTTTTTTATTTCTCTTCTATCCTCTCTCTCTCTCCTCCATTATCTTTCCAACTCCACCGCGTGGGAACTCTTCTTCCTCCTCCGGTCTTCCTGTCCCCATCTGCTCCACCACGCGCCCCGGCTGCGGCTGCGCGCCTCGGCGGCCCACGCGCCCGGCGCCAACCCCTAGCCCCCAGCCCCTGGCCCTCGCCAGTCCCTGGCCCCGAGCTCCCGCTCCCCAGTCCCTTGCCCTGGCCAAACCCTAGCTCCCAGCCCCCGCTTCCCGTCTTCCTCCGCTCTCAGTCGGCGATGTCGCGATCCTCCTTCCAGCGCAGGGGCGCAGAGCTCTATGGGCTGATTAGGATTCCTGGCGACGACCGCATCGTGATAAATGCCTACCGCGATGCGGGCGGCAGATTCTACACTGGCCATCCTCGTGTGAGAGGGCCGTTTCGCCACTTCCGGCAACTCGACATTGCAATCCGCCGCAAGCTTGTGCCGCATGCCTGTAGATCCATGCCGTTAGTGGTGACGCCTCGAGCCCCGTTGCCGGTGGTAACAGAGAACCCTAATCCGAATCCGCCGCCGCCTTTACTGTACGACCATCATTCTCTCGTCGTCGTTTTCTAATTTTATTTATAGTTTGCGATATCAGGTCTGTTCAGAATGTCGGTTTTTATGGGAATTATGGATGACCGGTAGGTTTTTTATGGGATTTATTGATGACCGCTTGTTAGGGTGGCTGGGGAAGAGGATTTGTTTTTAGTGCCAATAATATGATAGAGGGGCCTGTAATATTGTTATTTATATGGATTTAGTATTGTTATTTATATGGATTAGTATGGGGTGTATGCCACAATTTATATATTTCGGACTACTGTTTTCTTGCTGGAAATTGCTCACCTCTGGAATATGGATTTTGCATGATGTATGCTCACCGAAGGTTTTTTCCCTTCAGGCCTAAGCCCCTTATGGCTGTTGTTGCTGAGCCTGCATCTACACATCATCTATCTGCACTGGAAGAGGCAGATGTTTCATCCCCGGAAGGATTGATCTTTGAAAGTGATAATGCCACTGATGCCTCTCCATCATCGACTTCATTGCTCGAGTCTCCCATTTTGGAGCGCAGACCACCGAGTTGGTATCAGATGTTTTACATAAGGACAGATTACAATGGGCGTTTTCACATGTATCCTGATCTGGGCGGGCCATTTCATACCTTACAGGAAGCTGAAGCTTCTATCAGTCACCATCTTAATAAACTGCGGCTTCCAGCAATGTAAAGTTTCCAGACTTGGTTCTACTTCATTTTTCCATTGCAGGCAGTGATGAGTAATATTTAATCAGGACTACAGACACACCTCTCTTTATAATCCAGTCTGTGATTCTAGCAGTTTGAGCCACCAGCAGAACAACACAACAACAACAACATAGCATTTTGTCTCAAGTAAGTTGGGATAGGCTAGAGATGAAACCCAAAAGAGACGAGAAACAGGGAGACACATAAAGGGACATAAAGGGCACAAGACAAAAGAGGTCACGGTTCAGGCACGTTGATTGCTAATCTCCAAGCGTTCCTGTCCATAGCTAAATCCTTGGGGATATTCCACTCCTTAAGATCTCTCTTAACGGACTCGTCCCAAGTTAGTTTAGGTCGACCTCTACCGCTCTTTACATTATTGGCCCGCTTTAGAACTCCACTACGCACCGGCGCCTCAGGAGGCCTCCGTTGGACATGTCCAAACCATCTCAACCGATGTTAATCAATTTCTCCTCAATTGGTGCCACCCTAACCCTATCTCGAATATCGTCGTTCTGTACTCTATCCCTCCTTGTGTGCTCACAACACCAACGCAACATACGCATCTCCGCTACACTCAATTGCTGGACATGTCGTCTTTTTGTAGGCCAACACTCAGCACCATATAACATCGCCGGACGAATCGCCGTCCTATAGAACTTACCTTTCAGCTTCTGAGGCACCCTTTTGTCACAGAGAACGCCAGAAGCTTGACGTCATTTCAACCAGCCGGCTGAAATTCTATGCCTAACATCTTCATCAATGTCTCCATCCTTTTGTAGCATCGACCCTAAATACCGAAAAGTATCCTTCTTGGCCACCACTTGCCCATCGAGGCTAACGTCTCCCTCCTCGTGCCTAGTCGCGCTGAAATCGCACCTCATGTACTCGGTCTTAGTCCTACTAAGTCTGAACCCTTTCGACTCTAACGTGTGCCTCCATAGTTCTAACTTCCTATTAACTCCCGTCCTACTGTCGTCAACTAGCACCACATCATCAGCAAAGAGCATACACCAAGGGATATCACCTTGTATGTCCCTTGTGACCTCATCCATCACCAAAGCAAATAAATAAGGGCTCAAAGCTGACCCCTGATGCAGTCCTATTTTAATTGGAAAGTCACTGGTGTCGCCATCACATGTTCGGACAAACGTCACCACATCCCTGTACATATCCTTGATGAGGGTAACGTACTTAGTTGGGACTTTGTGCTTTTCTAAGGCCCACCACATGACATTTCTCGGTACTTTGTCATATGCCTTCTCGAGGTCAATAAAGACCATGTGCAAGTCCTTCTTCTGCTCCCTATATCTCTCCATCAATTGTCGTAATAAGAAAATCGCCTCCATGGTCGACCTATCAGGCATGAACCCAAACTGATTTTGGGTCACATGTGTCACTCCTTAGGCGATGCTCGATAACCCTCTCCCAGAGCTTCATCGTATGACTCATCAACTTAATCCCACGGTAGTTAGTACAACTTTGAACATCTCCCTGGTTCTTGAAGATAGGTACTAATATACTTCTCCATTCTTCAGGCATCTTGTTTGACCGAAAAATAAGGTTAAAAAACTTGGTTAACCATACTATCGCTCTGGCGCCTAGGTATCTCCACACCTCAATGGGGATACCATCAGGGCCCATCGCTTTACCTCCCTTCATCCTCTTCAAAGCCTCTCCGATCTCTGCCTCCTGAATTCTCCTCACAAAGCGTCTGTTGGTATCGTCAAATGAGTCGTCCAACTCAAGGGCAGGACCCTCATTCTCTCCATTAAACAGCTTGTCGAAGTACTCTCTCCATCTGTCCTTGATCTCCTCATCCTTCACCAGAAGTCGATCTGTCCCATCCTTATGCATTTTATTTGGTTGATGTCCCTTGTCTTCCTCTCGCGGATTCTAGCCATCCTATAAATGTCCTTCTCCCCTTCCTTCGTGTCTAGCCGCTGATAAAGGCCATCATACGCCTGACCTTTTGCTACACTCACAGCTCGCTTTGCAACCCTCTTCGCTATTTTATAGCCCTCGATGTTGGCTACACTCTTGTCATGGTGGAGACGCTTGAAACACTCCTTCTCCCTAATAGCCCTTTGCACCTCGTCATTCCACCACCATGTGTCTTTCGCTTCCGTTTGCCTCCCCTACTCACGCCAAACACTTCCGAAGCCACCTTCCGGACACATGTTGCCATCTTTAGCCACATGTCGTCGGCATCTTCTCCTTCTTCCCAAGGTCCCTCGTCTAGCATCCTCTCCTTAAACGTCTGCGCTGCTTCCCCTCTAAGCTTCCACCACTTCGTTCTCGCAATCTTGGCCCGTTTATCCCGGTGGACACGTACCCGAAAGCGAAAGTCCGCCACCACAAGCTTATGTTGAGGGACAACACACTCCCCAGGTAACACCTTACAATCAAAGCAAGCACGTCTATCCTCCCTCCTTGCAAGGATAAAGTCGATCTGGCTCGAGTGTTGTCCACTACGAAAGGTTACTAGATGAGATTCCCATTTCCTAAAGAGGGTGTTTGCTATCAACAAGTCATAGGCCAGCGCGAAGTTCAAAACATCCTCCCCCTCTTGATTCCTACTACCATACCCGAACCCCCGTGCACCCGCTCGAAATCTACATTAGTCGCACCAACATGGCCGTTGAGGTCTCCTATAAAGAGTTT
>JAHUYU010001036.1:0-16397 GCA_030439765.1 Tripidium arundinaceum | reverse complement strand
ATTTCACACCTAGTGGTGCTTAGATAACCAATTTAGACTTTTGAGTTCCCCTCTTAATAGTACGACTATCTTTCCTAAACCTGACCATGCACATGTGTCTTGGCGAGCAAAACAAAATCCCTATCTTAAACCTTTGCCTTGATCATCATAGGGTTTTGCTTTTCTCTTTCTTCTTTTCCAAGTGTGAGCTTGCTCAAATTGGATTGATTCACCCTTCATCCATATACAAGCCTTGATCACCCCCTTGGTGTGGACTTAACATAGCCTAATGACACACTTCACAAAAGGTCAGTCCACTAGTTGTCTCAATTACCAAAACCAAACATAGGGCTTTCATATGTTTGGTCTCAGCCCTATGGACCTTCAGTTTATGATCGGTGCTGACTCATTTATTTAGGCTGCCAAAGCTTATGTCACACATATTCCACTAGATTAATGGTACGTGTGTTGGCCATGCAGGGACTGCAAGTATCCGAGGCAATTTCGCAACCTCGAGCAGATACAATCTCACTTGATTACCTAGGGTTTTGTGGGAGATTACAAGATATGGAATAAGCTTGGACAAGAGGGTGACAACATAGCAGATGACCAAGGTGGTGATGATGAGAGCATCCCTAATGAAGGAGGTGTTAACATGGCAGAGATGGTTAACTACGAAACAAGTGTCGATAGGGAAGGGGTGGTTAACTATGCTTTTAGGAATACGTTAGCTACTATTCACCTAAATGGTTGTTTAGCCCATTTACACACTATTTAAACACTACATATTGTTTTCCATTTCTGTTTACCCAGTCATTTATATGATGTAAATGGTCGTTTTGCTCGTTTAAATGATATTTTGCCCAAATAATGGCTAAATGATAAATGACCAACTATTTGTTGTTTAGCATTTAGGATAACACTAACGTTAACTAATGATGTCATGGAAGATTCCCTTTCTAAAATGTTGCATGGTGCGGAGCCATGATTCCTTAGTCCAAAAGCAGCTGGCAAAGTTGGAGAAAATGAGGAAGGATGCAAAAATACCATTGTATACAGGTTGCAAGGTGACCAAATTAGAAGCCGGCCTCAGGCTATTACAGCTGAAATCTACTCATGGTTTGTCTGGTAAGGGCTTTGGAGACTTGTTATGGATACTCAAGAAACTGTTACCAAGCCCTAATGAGTTACTAGAGATGACATACGAGGCTAAGAAAATGATCTACTCGATTGGCCTCGAAGTTGAAAAAAAATCCATGCGTGTACTAATGATTCCATATTGTACCATGGAAAGGAATACAAAGACTTGGATGCGTGCCCAAAGTGAGAAGCACCATGGTACAAGTATGCTGCAACAGAAGATGACAATAGGACCAAAGGCGACCCTGTAAAGGTTGCTTGGTATTTTCCTATATTTCCTCACGTGTAGAGGTTGCTTGCAAAGCAGAGTCAGCCAAGCTGACATGGTTGCATAACAAAGGGCACAGGAAAGATAAAATGCTCAAGCACCCTGCTGATGGATCAAATTGGAGGACCATCAATACTATGTTCTTAAAGAGGTTTGACTATGATGTAATGAACCTATGGTATGGGTTGAGTACATATGGGATGAATCCTTTTGACATGGTTAGCGGCAATCACAACACGTGCCCGTGACTATGTGTATATGTACACCCTTTCACCTTGGCTATGTATGAAGCATGCTGTTGATGGTCATTACATGATCATATCCAGTCATCAATATCTCAGAAATGAAGAAGGATTATAACATTTATCATACACGTATCTTTCAAATAAAGTCAACCATGTATTTTCTAGAGAATACTAACATGTAGGGACACACCAACCAAAGATGGGCCAATGTGGGCCCAAAGGGAGGGTCACCCAACCCCCCTATGGTCATCAGATCATGCAAGAGGCCCAATGGCCCCCAAAATTGGTCCACGGTGAAGAAACTCAACAAGGATAGTGCATGAGTTGTTTCAACTTGCCAACAAACTACGTTGAAAATTCTGAAGCACTTTTGAGGAGAGTTCCGTCTCATACCATTCCCCCACAAAAGTTCCTCTTGGCAATAAATCCATTCTTGGAGAAAATCTTGTCACCAACATTTTGTCACTATGGTCCAAAAGACGATTAGTGAGTTCTCGATTTCATCGGCTGCCAACATTGTCATGAGTTCAGCAGTGAACATTGGAGACGCCAACTTTGAGCTGAAGCCTACACTTATCAACATGGTGTAAACTATGCCTTTCTGTGGGAAACCACATGAAGATGCGAACTCTCATCTCCAACACTTCCTAGAGGTTTGTGGCACCTTCATGATCAAGGGCGTTACACAAGGTGCCATAAGCCTTCACCCTTTCCTGTTCTCGCTGCTCAAGAAGGCGAAGCAATGGTTTTATGACAACCATGAAGCTATGACCACCTAGGACAAGTGTACTAACACCTCCTTCTTGAAGTTCTTTCCGATGGGAAAAACCAATGCCCTTCGTGGGAAAAGTTCAGGTTTCTAGCAGCAAGCGGAGGAGACCATCCCCGAAGCATGGGAACGCTTATAGGAATATATCACGATATGCCCACACCATGGTATGGAGGACTGACTGCTCATCCAAAACTTCTACCATGGGCTCACCAACACTACCCCATGGTCACACTGATATGGTTGCTTGAGGAGCCTTCTTCTCACTCAACAAGAACGAGGCAACTGCCCTAATAAAGAAGATGGTCTCCAACCAAGGGTATAGTGAAGAACGACTCCAACCCCGCAAGAGAGGAATGCAAACTCTGAAAGAAGTTGATATGCTCTCTGCAAAGATGGACCTTCTTATGAAGAGGTTGGAGGAACGCTCCGATTGGAAGGGGGGACCATGATGCCATCGCACAATATGCCTCTTCACAAGCCATAGATGCTGATATGACATGCGAGGTGTGCGGCAACATGGGACATTTGGGAATGACTACCCCCAAAACACATGAGGGTGTGAACTTTGTCAACAATAGCAACGGGTTTCGCCCTCAGCAACTGAACCAAGGATGGAATACATGCCCATTTAGGATTGCTCTTGTGAATTATGTCGCCTCTTGTTGGTCGTGACCAAACTAGTACATCATCGTGCGTTGCCCAAGGAGGGGTATGATGCAACTTCATACCTTGTTGAGAATGGAGGCAGTGGACATGGCATTTGCATTGCATTAGCACTATTTGAGGTTTATTTATATTGAAGTACTAGAATATACCCTGCGTGTTGCTGCGGGACTTTCTTAGAAATAGAACCGCTGCATGTATGAGTTAACCCTATATGTTCTTATATTCATTCTTATCAAAATTGGGCAAGGCAGTGAAAGGATCCAATAAAAAAGCTAATAGAATTAGATTAAATTATAGGATGATGGAATGGAAAAACAAATAGCAATATATTGATGCCTTATATATTTCTTATATATTGAAACTTAGTGGGATGACACGGCTATTAGTGAGATGATGTGGATGGTTCGCATGTAGAGATATAACTTGTAGTGGGGATTAGCTTTATAATAGATATAGATTTATGTTGACATGAAGTTGGATATAAGGAGTATTGTTTTAATTTTATTTGTGGAAGTGGTTTATTTATTAAATAGCATAATGTTTGTCAAAGCAGAAATCTGGATCACTGTGCCGACACATGACAAGCCTGGGAGATCTGCTTAACACCAAAAGCAGGACAAGGCGGTTTTAAAGTCGTCCGGCATGCCACTAAGTTTCAATATATAAGAAATATATAAGGCATCAATATATTGCTATTTGTTTTTCCATTCCATCATCCTATAATTTAATCTAATTCTATTAGCTTTTTTATTGGATCCTTTCACTGCCTTGCCCAATTTTGATAAGAATGAATATAAGAACATATAGGGTTAACTCATACATGCAGCGGTTCTATTTCTAAGAAAGTCCCGCAGCAACACGCAGGGTATATTCTAGTACTTCAATATAAATAAACCTCAAATAGTGCTAATGCAATGCAAATGCCATGTCCACTGCCTCCATTCTCAACAAGGTATGAAGTTGCATCATACCCCTCCTTGGGCAACGCACGATGATGTACTAGTTTGGTCACGACCAACAAGAGGCGACATAATTCACAAGAGCAATCCTAAATGGGCATGTATTCCATCCTTGGTTCAGTTGCTGAGGGCGAAACCCGTTGCTATTGTTGACAAAGTTCACACCCTCATGTGTTTTGGGGGTAGTCATTCCCAAATGTCCCATGTTGCCGCACACCTCGCATGTCATATCAGCATCTATGGCTTGTGAAGAGGCATATTGTGCGATGGCATCATGGTCCCCCCTTCCAATCGGAGCGTTCCTCCAACCTCTTCATAAGAAGGTCCATCTTTGCAGAGAGCATATCAACTTCTTTCAGAGTTTGCATTCCTCTCTTGCGGGGTTGGAGTCGTTCTTCACTATACCCTTGGTTGGAGACCATCTTCTTTATTAGGGCAGTTGCCTCGTTCTTGTTGAGTGAGAAGAAGGCTCCTCAAGCAACCATATCAGTGTGACCATGGGGTAGTGTTGGTGAGCCCATGGTAGAAGTTTTGGATGAGCAGTCAGTCCTCCATACCATGGTGTGGGCATATCGTGATATATTCCTATAAGCGTTCCCATGCTTCGGGGATGGTCTCCTCCGCTTGCTGCTAGAAACCTGAACTTTTCCCACGAAGGGCATTGGTTTTTCCCATCGGAAAGAACTTCAAGAAGGAGGTGTTAGTACACTTGTCCTAGGTGGTCATAGCTTCATGGTTGTCATAAAACCATTGCTTCGCCTTCTTGAGCAGCGAGAACAGGAAAGGGTGAAGGCTTATGGCACCTTGTGTAACGCCCTTGATCATGAAGGTGCCACAAACCTCTAGGAAGTGTTGGAGATGAGAGTTCGCATCTTCATGTGGTTTCCCACAGAAAGGCATAGTTTACACCATGTTGATAAGTGTAGGCTTCAGCTCAAAGTTGGCGTCTCCAATGTTCACTGCTGAACTCATGACAATGTTGGCAGCCGATGAAATCGAGAACTCACTAATCGTCTTTTGGACCATAGTGACAAAATGTTGGTGACAAGATTTTCTCCAAGAATGGATTTATTGCCAAGAGGAACTTTTGTGGGGGAATGGTATGAGACGGAACTCTCCTCAAAAGTGCTTCAGAATTTTCAACGTAGTTTGTTGGCAAGTTGAAACAACTCATGCACTATCCTTGTTGAGTTTCTTCACCGTGGACCAATTTTGGGGGCCATTGGGCCTCTTGCATGATCTGATGACCATAGGGGGGTTGGGTGACCCTCCCTTTGGGCCCACATTGGCCCATCTTTGGTTGGTGTGTCCCTACATGTTAGTATTCTCTAGAAAATACATGGTTGACTTTATTTGAAAGATACGTGTATGATAAATGTTATAATCCTTCTTCATTTCTGAGATATTGATGACTGGATATGATCATGTAATGACCATCAACAGCATGCTTCATACATAGCCAAGGTGAAAGGGTGTACATATACACATAGTCACGGGCACGTGTTGTGATTGCCGCTAACCATGTCAAAAGGATTCATCCCATATGTACTCAACCCATACCATAGGTTCATTACATCATAGTCAAACCTCTTTAAGAACATAGTATTGATGGTCCTCCAATTTGATCCATCAGCAGGGTGCTTGAGCATTTTATCTTTCCTGTGCCCTTTGTTATGCAACCATGTCAGCTTGGCTGACTCTGCTTTGCAAGCAACCTCTACACGTGAGGAAATATAGGAAAATACCAAGCAACCTTTACAGGGTCGCCTTTGGTCCTATTGTCATCTTCTGTTGCAGCATACTTGTACCATGGTGCTTCTCACTTTGGGCACGCATCCAAGTCTTTGTATTCCTTTCCATGGTACAATATGGAATCATTAGTACACGCATGGATTTTTTTTCAACTTCGAGGCCAATCGAGTAGATCATTTTCTTAGCCTCGTATGTCATCTCTAGTAACTCATTAGGGCTTGGTAACAGTTTCTTGAGTATCCATAACAAGTCTCCAAAGCCCTTACCAGACAAACCATGAGTAGATTTCAGCTGTAATAGCCTGAGGCCGGCTTCTAATTTGGTCACCTTGCAACCTGTATACAATGGTATTTTTGCATCCTTCCTCATTTTCTCCAACTTTGCCAGCTGCTTTTGGACTAAGGAATCATGGCTCCGCACCATGCAACATTTTAGAAAGGGAATCTTCCATGACATCATTAGTTAACGTTAGTGTTATCCTAAATGCTAAACAACAAATAGTTGGTCATTTATCATTTAGCCATTATTTGGGCAAAATATCATTTAAACGAGCAAAACGACCATTTACATCATATAAATGACTGGGTAAACAGAAATGGAAAACAATATGTAGTGTTTAAATAGTGTGTAAATGGGCTAAACAACCATTTAGGTGAATAGTAGCTAACGTATTCCTAAAAGCATAGTTAACCACCCCTTCCCTATCGACACTTGTTTCGTAGTTAACCATCTCTGCCATGTTAACACCTCCTTCATTAGGGATGCTCTCATCATCACCACCTTGGTCATCTGCTATGTTGTCACCCTCTTGTCCAAGCTTATTCCATATCTTGTAATCTCCCACAAAACCCTAGGTAATCAAGTGAGATTGTATCTGCTCGAGGTTGCGAAATTGCCTCGGATACTTGCAGTCCCTGCATGGCCAACACACGTACCATTAATCTAGTGGAATATGTGTGACATAAGCTTTGGCAGCCTAAATAAATGAGTCAGCACCGATCATAAACTGAAGGTCCATAGGGCTGAGACCAAACATATGAAAGCCCTATGTTTGGTTTTGGTAATTGAGACAACTAGTGGACTGACCTTTTGTGAAGTGTGTCATTAGGCTATGTTAAGTCCACACCAAGGGGTGATCAAGGCTTGTATATGGATGAAGGGTGAATCAATCCAATTTGAGCAAGCTCACACTTGGAAAAGAAGAAAGAGAAAAGCAAAACCCTATGATGATCAAGGCAAAGGTTTAAGATAGGGATTTTGTTTTGCTCGCCAAGACACATGTGCATGGTCAGGTTTAGGAAAGATAGTCGTACTATTAAGAGGGGAACTCAAAAGTCTAAATTGGTTATCTAAGCACCACTAGGTGTGAAATGACTTTGCATATGCATTAGTCATATGCATTATACCTAGTGACATAGAGAGATGCAAGTCAAAAAAAAACCTTTGAAAAATATTTGGAAAATGCTAACTCACCTGCACATATGGTGTACACTTGAAGGAGTTAGCACAATTGAGAAAAGGCATCGAAATAGAGTAGATTGAGATTCCTCTGCAGGCAACAGATTAGTCCAATGCTGTCCTACAGAGGGCACCAGACTACACACTATGTGTAGGGGGCGCCAGGCTGTGCCAACTATTGGCGGTCCTTACGAGCCAAATCCGACTGCCAAATAAGATAGAATAAGAGGAGAACTAACATGTCTTACTCACATATTTTATTTATATTAACCTACTTCCGCATGTATTGGAGAATAAGTGTTTTGCAGGACACATGTTTGAATAACACAGAAAACATGCTCGAAGTACACAAAGAAACGCAGCGTAACGCCATCCGACGCGAGCACTAAGGGAGAAAGGCCCACTTACTAGACAAAACTGGGCCCAAGCACGAGAAGACAAGTCCTAGGCCTAGCAAATAACTGACCTGTGGAAGGCGGATGAGGGGAGGCACCATCTGGGGTCGGGCGACCCTAGGGGTCGGCCGACCCCCATGCCGCACCGCCAGCCTCCCAGTTCCACGTGGCGCTTCCTCATTGCTCCCCCAAGGCGGTTGCATGCGGGATCCTCTGGAATATTCCCTGCAAACTGACAATTAGAATAGTACCAACAATAGAGTGCACGATCAACCGAAGTTCCTTCCAGAAAACCTTCTGCGACACTGGGTCAGGAGTCAACATAATGGCCAAGGTAACATACGAATATTTATTCAGCAAAATACCCTTGCATCCCACCTATGTGCAGCTGCAGATGGCATACCAAACATTCCGATTCCTGGAGGGGATAGCAAAGGACGTTCCGGTACAAATTGATGACCACTTTATCCCCACTGACTTCCTGGTCCTCGACATGGGAGAAGACGACTATGATCCACCAATTGTTCTTGGGAGACCGTTCCTCAACACCACTCGCGCAATCATCTACATAAGATCAGGAGAGATTCACTTCTAGTTCCCTTCGGAGAAGGTACGTCGTTGTTTCAATAGTTACACTACCTATGAGCCATTGAAGATGATTGCGCGAGTGGTGTTGAGGAACGGTCTCCCAAGAACAATTGGTGGATCATAGTCGTCTTCTCCCATGT
Organism: Tripidium arundinaceum; assembly: GCA_030439765.1. Lineage (NCBI taxonomy): Eukaryota > Viridiplantae > Streptophyta > Magnoliopsida > Poales > Poaceae > Tripidium > Tripidium arundinaceum. The sequence continues at coordinate 8,035 of JAHUYU010001036.1, read as the reverse complement.
CGAGGACCAGGAAGTCAGTGGGGATAAAGTGGTCATCAATTTGTACCGGAACGTCCTTTGCTATCCCCTCCAGGAATCGGAATGTTTGGTATGCCATCTGCAGCTGCACATAGGTGGGATGCAAGGGTATTTTGCTGAATAAATATTCGTATGTTACCTTGGCCATTATGTTGACTCCTGACCCAGTGTCGCAGAAGGTTTTCTGGAAGGAACTTCGGTTGATCGTGCACTCTATTGTTGGTACTATTCTAATTGTCAGTTTGCAGGGAATATTCCAGAGGATCCCGCATGCAACCGCCTTGGGGGAGCAATGAGGAAGCGCCACGTGGAACTGGGAGGCTGGCGGTGCGGCATGGGGGTCGGCCGACCCCTAGGGTCGCCCGACCCCAGATGGTGCCTCCCCTCATCCGCCTTCCACAGGTCAGTTATTTGCTAGGCCTAGGACTTGTCTTCTCGTGCTTGGGCCCAGTTTTGTCTAGTAAGTGGGCCTTTCTCCCTTAGTGCTCGCGTCGGATGGCGTTACGCTGCGTTTCTTTGTGTACTTCGAGCATGTTTTCTGTGTTATTCAAACATGTGTCCTGCAAAACACTTATTCTCCAATACATGCGGAAGTAGGTTAATATAAATAAAATATGTGAGTAAGACATGTTAGTTCTCCTCTTATTCTATCTTATTTGGCAGTCGGATTTGGCTCGTAAGGACCGCCAATAGTTGGCACAGCCTGGCGCCCCCTACACATAGTGTGTAGTCTGGTGCCCTCTGTAGGACAGCATTGGACTAATCTGTTGCCTGCAGAGGAATCTCAATCTACTCTATTTCGATGCCTTTTCTCAATTGTGCTAACTCCTTCAAGTGTACACCATATGTGCAGGTGAGTTAGCATTTTCCAAATATTTTTCAAAGGTTTTTTTTGACTTGCATCTCTCTATGTCACTAGGTATAATGCATATGACTAATGCATATGCAAAGTCATTTCACACCTAGTGGTGCTTAGATAACCAATTTAGACTTTTGAGTTCCCCTCTTAATAGTACGACTATCTTTCCTAAACCTGACCATGCACATGTGTCTTGGCGAGCAAAACAAAATCCCTATCTTAAACCTTTGCCTTGATCATCATAGGGTTTTGCTTTTCTCTTTCTTCTTTTCCAAGTGTGAGCTTGCTCAAATTGGATTGATTCACCCTTCATCCATATACAAGCCTTGATCACCCCCTTGGTGTGGACTTAACATAGCCTAATGACACACTTCACAAAAGGTCAGTCCACTAGTTGTCTCAATTACCAAAACCAAACATAGGGCTTTCATATGTTTGGTCTCAGCCCTATGGACCTTCAGTTTATGATCGGTGCTGACTCATTTATTTAGGCTGCCAAAGCTTATGTCACACATATTCCACTAGATTAATGGTACGTGTGTTGGCCATGCAGGGACTGCAAGTATCCGAGGCAATTTCGCAACCTCGAGCAGATACAATCTCACTTGATTACCTAGGGTTTTGTGGGAGATTACAAGATATGGAATAAGCTTGGACAAGAGGGTGACAACATAGCAGATGACCAAGGTGGTGATGATGAGAGCATCCCTAATGAAGGAGGTGTTAACATGGCAGAGATGGTTAACTACGAAACAAGTGTCGATAGGGAAGGGGTGGTTAACTATGCTTTTAGGAATACGTTAGCTACTATTCACCTAAATGGTTGTTTAGCCCATTTACACACTATTTAAACACTACATATTGTTTTCCATTTCTGTTTACCCAGTCATTTATATGATGTAAATGGTCGTTTTGCTCGTTTAAATGATATTTTGCCCAAATAATGGCTAAATGATAAATGACCAACTATTTGTTGTTTAGCATTTAGGATAACACTAACGTTAACTAATGATGTCATGGAAGATTCCCTTTCTAAAATGTTGCATGGTGCGGAGCCATGATTCCTTAGTCCAAAAGCAGCTGGCAAAGTTGGAGAAAATGAGGAAGGATGCAAAAATACCATTGTATACAGGTTGCAAGGTGACCAAATTAGAAGCCGGCCTCAGGCTATTACAGCTGAAATCTACTCATGGTTTGTCTGGTAAGGGCTTTGGAGACTTGTTATGGATACTCAAGAAACTGTTACCAAGCCCTAATGAGTTACTAGAGATGACATACGAGGCTAAGAAAATGATCTACTCGATTGGCCTCGAAGTTGAAAAAAAATCCATGCGTGTACTAATGATTCCATATTGTACCATGGAAAGGAATACAAAGACTTGGATGCGTGCCCAAAGTGAGAAGCACCATGGTACAAGCATGCTGCAACAGAAGATGACAATAGGACCAAAGGCGACCCTGTAAAGGTTGCTTGGTATTTTCCTATATTTCCTCACGTGTAGAGGTTGCTTGCAAAGCAGAGTCAGCCAAGCTGACATGGTTGCATAACAAAGGGCACAGGAAAGATAAAATGCTCAAGCACCCTGCTGATGGATCAAATTGGAGGACCATCAATACTATGTTCTTAAAGAGGTTTGACTATGATGTAATGAACCTATGGTATGGGTTGAGTACATATGGGATGAATCCTTTTGACATGGTTAGCGGCAATCACAACACGTGCCCGTGACTATGTGTATATGTACACCCTTTCACCTTGGCTATGTATGAAGCATGCTGTTGATGGTCATTACATGATCATATCCAGTCATCAATATCTCAGAAATGAAGAAGGATTATAACATTTATCATACACGTATCTTTCAAATAAAGTCAACCATGTATTTTCTAGAGAATACTAACATGTAGGGACACACCAACCAAAGATGGGCCAATGTGGGCCCAAAGGGAGGGTCACCCAACCCCCCTATGGTCATCAGATCATGCAAGAGGCCCAATGGCCCCCAAAATTGGTCCACGGTGAAGAAACTCAACAAGGATAGTGCATGAGTTGTTTCAACTTGCCAACAAACTACGTTGAAAATTCTGAAGCACTTTTGAGGAGAGTTCCGTCTCATACCATTCCCCCACAAAAGTTCCTCTTGGCAATAAATCCATTCTTGGAGAAAATCTTGTCACCAACATTTTGTCACTATGGTCCAAAAGACGATTAGTGAGTTCTCGATTTCATCGGCTGCCAACATTGTCATGAGTTCAGCAGTGAACATTGGAGACGCCAACTTTGAGCTGAAGCCTACACTTATCAACATGGTGTAAACTATGCCTTTCTGTGGGAAACCACATGAAGATGCGAACTCTCATCTCCAACACTTCCTAGAGGTTTGTGGCACCTTCATGATCAAGGGCGTTACACAAGGTGCCATAAGCCTTCACCCTTTCCTGTTCTCGCTGCTCAAGAAGGCGAAGCAATGGTTTTATGACAACCATGAAGCTATGACCACCTAGGACAAGTGTACTAACACCTCCTTCTTGAAGTTCTTTCCGATGGGAAAAACCAATGCCCTTCGTGGGAAAAGTTCAGGTTTCTAGCAGCAAGCGGAGGAGACCATCCCCGAAGCATGGGAACGCTTATAGGAATATATCACGATATGCCCACACCATGGTATGGAGGACTGACTGCTCATCCAAAACTTCTACCATGGGCTCACCAACACTACCCCATGGTCACACTGATATGGTTGCTTGAGGAGCCTTCTTCTCACTCAACAAGAACGAGGCAACTGCCCTAATAAAGAAGATGGTCTCCAACCAAGGGTATAGTGAAGAACGACTCCAACCCCGCAAGAGAGGAATGCAAACTCTGAAAGAAGTTGATATGCTCTCTGCAAAGATGGACCTTCTTATGAAGAGGTTGGAGGAACGCTCCGATTGGAAGGGGGGACCATGATGCCATCGCACAATATGCCTCTTCACAAGCCATAGATGCTGATATGACATGCGAGGTGTGCGGCAACATGGGACATTTGGGAATGACTACCCCCAAAACACATGAGGGTGTGAACTTTGTCAACAATAGCAACGGGTTTCGCCCTCAGCAACTGAACCAAGGATGGAATACATGCCCATTTAGGATTGCTCTTGTGAATTATGTCGCCTCTTGTTGGTCGTGACCAAACTAGTACATCATCGTGCGTTGCCCAAGGAGGGGTATGATGCAACTTCATACCTTGTTGAGAATGGAGGCAGTGGACATGGCATTTGCATTGCATTAGCACTATTTGAGGTTTATTTATATTGAAGTACTAGAATATACCCTGCGTGTTGCTGCGGGACTTTCTTAGAAATAGAACCGCTGCATGTATGAGTTAACCCTATATGTTCTTATATTCATTCTTATCAAAATTGGGCAAGGCAGTGAAAGGATCCAATAAAAAAGCTAATAGAATTAGATTAAATTATAGGATGATGGAATGGAAAAACAAATAGCAATATATTGATGCCTTATATATTTCTTATATATTGAAACTTAGTGGGATGACACGGCTATTAGTGAGATGATGTGGATGGTTCGCATGTAGAGATATAACTTGTAGTGGGGATTAGCTTTATAATAGATATAGATTTATGTTGACATGAAGTTGGATATAAGGAGTATTGTTTTAATTTTATTTGTGGAAGTGGTTTATTTATTAAATAGCATAATGTTTGTCAAAGCAGAAATCTGGATCACTGTGCCGACACATGACAAGCCTGGGAGATCTGCTTAACACCAAAAGCAGGACAAGGCGGTTTTAAAGTCGTCCGGCATGCCAGTTAATTTCACCTTGCAATTGACAATTAGATCCTGTTTATCAGCTAATTTATCTTAATCTTGATCGAAATAGTGCGTGTTCGAAGTCTTGTTTTGCTAAGAAGTAGATCCACCAATTATCAATCTTTAGTTTATTGTCCTGCTATCAATGCTGCATCAACCGACTGATCTGTTGATAGTACAATAGATCGAATGTTGATGGTTAGTGGGTTTAACTTTTAGTGGAATATGACATCGTTCATCAACCGACAGCTTGTGCTTTAACGCGTATAACGTGCTCTCATGATTCCATTGAATATAAGTAATTCTATCAAATCACTGATCTTTAGTTTGTTGTTCTACTGTCAATGCTGCATCAACTGACTGACCTATTGATAGCACAATAGATTGAGTTTAGTTGATTTATGGAATCATTTATATCTAATGGTCGATTGTTTGCTCGTTATACAACAAACTACTGGAATCGGCTATTTAGACGATAGCCTACGTATCGCAAGTATGCTGGTTTTTAATGCTTGTTTTATTCTTATCTTAATCGATGGGCCAGTACAACACTTCACTATATCAATATAATTGCATTCATGATGACCTTACATTTATCACATGCTTCATGATTGTTGGTTGTAAGATCTATTTAATTATCATTTGATAATAACCGATGGCTCTTGTTTCAAAAATTCTTTATCATAAGCATGCTGGATATCGACTCTTTAGTCGATAGCCTTATTTCAATCGACTGTTTAACCACAAATTGGAACTATCTGGAGCAATACCGGCATGTTCTGCCTTAAATTACTGATTGTTTGTTCCTCCTTGTCAATTGCAAGGTGAAATTAACTGGCATGCCGGACGACTTTAAAACCGCCTTGTCCTGCTTTTGGTGTTAAGCAGATCTCCCAGGCTTGTCATGTGTCGGCACAGTGATCCAGATTTCTGCTTTGACAAACATTATGCTATTTAATAAATAAACCACTTCCACAAATAAAATTAAAACAATACTCCTTATATCCAACTTCATGTCAACATAAATCTATATCTATTATAAAGCTAATCCCCACTACAAGTTATATCTCTACATGCGAACCATCCACATCATCTCACTAATAGCCGTGTCATCCCACTAAGTTTCAATATATAAGAAATATATAAGGCATCAATATATTGCTATTTGTTTTTCCATTCCATCATCCTATAATTTAATCTAATTCTATTAGCTTTTTTATTGGATCCTTTCACTGCCTTGCCCAATTTTGATAAGAATGAATATAAGAACATATAGGGTTAACTCATACATGCAGCGGTTCTATTTCTAAGAAAGTCCCGCAGCAACACGCAGGGTATATTCTAGTACTTCAATATAAATAAACCTCAAATAGTGCTAATGCAATGCAAATGCCATGTCCACTGCCTCCATTCTCAACAAGGTATGAAGTTGCATCATACCCCTCCTTGGGCAACGCACGATGATGTACTAGTTTGGTCACGACCAACAAGAGGCGACATAATTCACAAGAGCAATCCTAAATGGGCATGTATTCCATCCTTGGTTCAGTTGCTGAGGGCGAAACCCGTTGCTATTGTTGACAAAGTTCACACCCTCATGTGTTTTGGGGGTAGTCATTCCCAAATGTCCCATGTTGCCGCACACCTCGCATGTCATATCAGCATCTATGGCTTGTGAAGAGGCATATTGTGCGATGGCATCATGGTCCCCCCTTCCAATCGGAGCGTTCCTCCAACCTCTTCATAAGAAGGTCCATCTTTGCAGAGAGCATATCAACTTCTTTCAGAGTTTGCATTCCTCTCTTGCGGGGTTGGAGTCGTTCTTCACTATACCCTTGGTTGGAGACCATCTTCTTTATTAGGGCAGTTGCCTCGTTCTTGTTGAGTGAGAAGAAGGCTCCTCAAGCAACCATATCAGTGTGACCATGGGGTAGTGTTGGTGAGCCCATGGTAGAAGTTTTGGATGAGCAGTCAGTCCTCCATACCATGGTGTGGGCATATCGTGATATATTCCTATAAGCGTTCCCATGCTTCGGGGATGGTCTCCTCCGCTTGCTGCTAGAAACCTGAACTTTTCCCACGAAGGGCATTGGTTTTTCCCATCGGAAAGAACTTCAAGAAGGAGGTGTTAGTACACTTGTCCTAGGTGGTCATAGCTTCATGGTTGTCATAAAACCATTGCTTCGCCTTCTTGAGCAGCGAGAACAGGAAAGGGTGAAGGCTTATGGCACCTTGTGTAACGCCCTTGATCATGAAGGTGCCACAAACCTCTAGGAAGTGTTGGAGATGAGAGTTCGCATCTTCATGTGGTTTCCCACAGAAAGGCATAGTTTACACCATGTTGATAAGTGTAGGCTTCAGCTCAAAGTTGGCGTCTCCAATGTTCACTGCTGAACTCATGACAATGTTGGCAGCCGATGAAATCGAGAACTCACTAATCGTCTTTTGGACCATAGTGACAAAATGTTGGTGACAAGATTTTCTCCAAGAATGGATTTATTGCCAAGAGGAACTTTTGTGGGGGAATGGTATGAGACGGAACTCTCCTCAAAAGTGCTTCAGAATTTTCAACGTAGTTTGTTGGCAAGTTGAAACAACTCATGCACTATCCTTGTTGAGTTTCTTCACCGTGGACCAATTTTGGGGGCCATTGGGCCTCTTGCATGATCTGATGACCATAGGGGGGTTGGGTGACCCTCCCTTTGGGCCCACATTGGCCCATCTTTGGTTGGTGTGTCCCTACATGTTAGTATTCTCTAGAAAATACATGGTTGACTTTATTTGAAAGATACGTGTATGATAAATGTTATAATCCTTCTTCATTTCTGAGATATTGATGACTGGATATGATCATGTAATGACCATCAACAGCATGCTTCATACATAGCCAAGGTGAAAGGGTGTACATATACACATAGTCACGGGCACGTGTTGTGATTGCCGCTAACCATGTCAAAAGGATTCATCCCATATGTACTCAACCCATACCATAGGTTCATTACATCATAGTCAAACCTCTTTAAGAACATAGTATTGATGGTCCTCCAATTTGATCCATCAGCAGGGTGCTTGAGCATTTTATCTTTCCTGTGCCCTTTGTTATGCAACCATGTCAGCTTGGCTGACTCTGCTTTGCAAGCAACCTCTACACGTGAGGAAATATAGGAAAATACCAAGCAACCTTTACAGGGTCGCCTTTGGTCCTATTGTCATCTTCTGTTGCAGCATGCTTGTACCATGGTGCTTCTCACTTTGGGCACGCATCCAAGTCTTTGTATTCCTTTCCATGGTACAATATGGAATCATTAGTACACGCATGGATTTTTTTTCAACTTCGAGGCTAA
>JAHUYU010003570.1:0-19771 GCA_030439765.1 Tripidium arundinaceum | reverse complement strand
AGAACGTGCACTCGGGCAACTTCGCCTTCACGGCCTCCGAGGCCGGCGACTACCTCGCCTGCTTCTGGGCGCCCGATCACCGCCCCGCCCGCCACCGTCGCGTTCGAGTTCGACTGGGCGCAGCGGCGTCTCCGCCAGGGACTGGAGCGCCGTCGCCAAGAAGGGTCAGGTCGAAGCGGAGGGGCGCCGGCGGGGGCCGCGTTCGCGAGGACGAACAGGAGGAGAGGCAGGAGGGACCCGCGGACGCGCGCGGCCATGGCGGGTAGATCGACGGAGCGCCGCGGTGTTCGATCGAGGAGGGGAACGGCAAAAAGAGGCCTCGCACCAACAGTCTGGGCCCTTTTGCTCTTCCTACTATAATACGTAATACGTACTTTGATCTTTCTTTTTTGCGACGAAACTATGTACGTAGTATATGTACTCACGTTTTTTGTTGACAACATAGTATATGTACTTACGTTGGGTTAAGCCAATCTCTTCTGAGAGCACGTACACATGACGCAACTTGTGGACGTGTTGACGGTGTCCTTCGATCGATGTGTAGTGCTGTCAAATACAGTACATACTGTACGTAACAAACACTGTCACAAATTGTTGGTCAGATTACCTGAACTCGTGTTCTCCCAAATTTTTATTTCGCGCACGTGCACTGCGATGAATACCAACGCGTGCTCTATTTTTGCTGTTTCTGTACAACCATCGTTTCATATGATTCCTTTTCTGTTCGGAGGTGGGACGTCTTCTTTCTCATGTGGCCATAGATCGAACGGTACGTCTTCTTTTTCCAAAGTTATTCATCTATTTAAAATGTGATAACTTTCTTACAAATCATCTATTTTTAATTCCGTTTATACCATTGCATTCATTACGACGAGATCTATGAAAGTAGATCCATGTTGCATATGTTTTGAAACAGCTTAATGTGATTATAAAGTTTTGCACCTAAGAGTACAAAGTTTGAAATGCGTTAGTACAAAGTTTGAAAACTTGGAATGCAAAGTTTTGGATTACAAAGTTTCATTCTAGGTGTACAAAGTTTTGGATCTTGGGGTAGAATGTTCGAAATGAGCTAGTATAAAGTTCTTGAATTTAGGTGCAGAGTTTTGAAATCCCAAAATTTTAAACCTAGCAGTATAAAATGTATAATGTGATAGTTCAAGTTAATAAATTCGTAGTGCAAAGTGTTGAATCTAACAGTACAAAGTTTATAATATGATAGTTCAAAGTTAATAATTCGAAGTGCTAAGTTTTGAAGCTAGCAGTATTAAAGTTTATAATATGATAGTTCAAAGTTAATAAATTCGAAGTGCAAAGTTTTGAGCTTCAAATCAGTTTTGGACCTAGGAGTATAATGTTCGATATATATAGAAAGATTTCTAAATTCAAAACGCAAAGTTTTGAATTATATCTACAAAGGTTTTTGATATCAGGCTTGAAAGCTAAACAAGCAGGAAGCTTGAACTTGTGATTTCAAAGTTTGCAATATTCAAAAAGAAAAGTTTGACCTACAAGGTAAAATGGATGTTGGTTTTTTTTATTTATGCCCTAACAATTTTTTATATTTAGGCATAAAGTTATGCATTGTGAAAATTGTGGATCCGTCCGTCTATATATTTTTCAGGTTCATTTGTGGTTGATAACTAGTGGATCAAAGCTTGATAGGAGAAACGGTCCACGTGTACAGGTACGTGTGCGTTCACAATTGCTAGTTGCGCTCGCACGTATTTCGTGGACAGCCACACGTGCTGCGCGTCCTCTGCGACCGCTGGGCTCGCGCGTCATTAACGGCGGCATAACACGCGCCCGTCGTTACCGGTACCTACGCACGCGCGCCGTACAAGAGGGTCGCGTGTTCTCTTTTTGTTTCCCATATACTGATATACCTGGGCCAAGTTTATCTTTGTTTCCCATATACTTTGGCCCAAGTTTATCGTTGCACTGCTTCAACGAGCAGAGCTTCGGATCACTTCCGGGCCTAGTGATCACTACCGGATCTCGTTGTGACAACCAGAGTGGTTTTTTCGGTCTTCAAAGTTTTGTCTAGCGAGGGTATTCGCAGGAGTCTTTTTTCTTTGCTGTCTTTACAATACGATTTTCAAACTCGAGCAGCTAGTGGGCGTTCGAAGAAAGAAGACGACCATTTAGTCTTTGATGTACTCTTAGTTTTTAGAGGTTTTTTTATTTCTTATTGTCCATCATTTGTACTGACCATTGTTTTCCTGAAGATATATCAAATGTCACTCTTTTGAGATATAACAGATGTGACACTTTTTTCAGACTCTGGCGAGCAGCGGGTGTTCAAAAGAAGACGACGGCCATTTGGTCTTTGATGTACTCTTATTTTTAGAGATCATTTTCTTAGTGTCCATCATTTATATCAGCCTTTGTTTTTCTTGATATATAAGATGTCACACTCTTTTGAGATATGTTAGATGTGACACTGTTTTGAGTGTCCTTATCAAAAAGAATTAGCTGTTTAGCCGGACTCCGTGAGTTCGGTTTAGGGTTTAGGAAAAATATTTTCACTTCGACATATATTATGATAATTCCTTGTAACAATTTTCCCTCTTTTATTATGGTGGTTAAGGACTTCGTGCCTTAATCTCACACTAAACGGCTAATGCCAACAAAAATTCTAGGGTCGTGAGTTCATCCAACAACCGAGGGCACAAATCTTTAACAACAAGTGACCGTTGTATAATTTGGCAAGTACAGTCAAGTCCAACACTAGATCATGCAGGATGCATCAACCACAACTTATTGAATTCAAAGAATAAAATGAGCAAAAAGGGAACTTATTCGCAGTCATCAGCTCATAAATCACCACGGATCTCTACAAGATCCAAGACAACCATCACCTCATAACTTTTATTAATGCAAACGGATTGGAGTGCTTAGATCTTCTCGAGGGCCTGAACAAGATCATTCTTAAGATCCTCGAAATCCTCCACTCCAATGCTGAACCTGATCAGGTTGTCCTTGATCCCATAGATGTCCCTCTGCTCCTTTGAATCCCTGTTTACAAGCCGCAAAGCTCAAAATTTAGCACAAGTACGTCATTTGTTTTGAATGTCTCAATACCACAAACATTAAGTTCTTACCAGTAGGACATGATGGCAGGCTGATCAATTATGCTCTCACAGCCTCCAAAAGAAGGGGCATGATAAGGTATCTTAACAGAATCAATGAATTTCCTTGTAGCATCAAAGTCTCCAGCAACCTACACAAGAAAAAAAAAGAATATATTTGAACTATGTCATGTTCTCAACAATTTAATGCAAGGCATAATCGATTCAAGAATTAAATTTACCTCAAAACTAACAACACCACCAAAGCCAGTCATTTGACTCTTGGCAATGTGATGTTCAGGGTGACTAGGCAAGCCAGGATAGTAGACACGAGCAATCTGGGAACCAGAGATAATATCATTAGTTAAAACAATGGAAACATGGAATACCACTAGTTTGTATACATAAATCAATAAAAGAAACATAGTTCACACCTTTGGATGTTCCTCTAAAAACTGGGCCATCCGAAGAGCAGTGTTATTCTGACATTGCACACGGAGATGCAGTGTCTTCATGCCTCGAAGGATAAGGTACGCAGCATTCTAATATCACAGCACAAAACAGTTATGAGCCAGAGAACCGATTATTCATTGCACCATATAGTAAGAGTATAAGACAGATTTTGAAGGTGTGAGAACAGTGGATTTGAAACAAGGGTAACAAAGCTCAGAAAACTACAGATTCAGTATCTACCATAACAAGCTTCTAAAGATAAGGGGGTGTCCTACTATTCAACTTATGAACAGAGTACAACATGAGCCATTTCACCTTCAGACAAGCATAACTTGGAAATACTATTTCGTAAAGTGGTAGCCCGGTCTGTGACATAAACCTCCAGATTAATTATTGGATATATATTGCAATGCACATAATATATTTTATTTCTTTCTTTCCAGAATTCTAGTTCAACTCACTTTATGGAAGTTAACAGAGAACTGAATGCAGCTTGTGATACTCAGAAAGGGCAAAATATTTTTCTAACCTAAACATATGCAACTAAAGAAAATTACACGATTTTCTACCTATCAAAAAATAGAAGCTTGTAACTATGGGAATCTGTAAATACATACAACCTGTGCAAGGAAGATGAAATAAATGGGAAAAAAAATTAACAATCTAAACTTACCGGTTTAGAACACCACCAACTACATGGTGATAAATACGGACTTTGGAAACTAACCTCATCTCCTCTCAGTAAAGGTATGTGTTTGCACTAACTAGAGTATTCAATACTTCAATTTCCCAGGTTATTGGAGGATGTGTCAGTGGCAGAGATGAGTTAGTTTCCAAAGTCCGTATTTATCACCATGTAGTTGGTGGTGTTCTAAACCCGGTAAGTTTAGATTGTTAATTTTTTTTCCCATTTATTTCATCTTCCTTGCACAGGTTGTATGTATTTACAGATTCCCATAGTTACAAGCTTCTATTTTTTGATAGGTAGAAAATCGTGTAATTTTCTTTAGTTGCATATGTTTAGGTTAGAAAAATATTTTGCCCTTTCTGAGTATCACAAGCTGCATTCAGTTCTCTGTTAACTTCCATAAAGTGAGTTGAACTAGAATTCTGGAAAGAAAGAAATAAAATATATTATGTGCATTGCAATATATATCCAATAATTAATCTGGAGGTTTATGTCACAGACCGGGCTACCACTTTACGAAATAGTATTTCCAAGTTATGCTTGTCTGAAGGTGAAATGGCTCATGTTGTACTCTGTTCATAAGTTGAATAGTAGGACACCCCCTTATCTTTAGAAGCTTGTTATGGTAGATACTGAATCTGTAGTTTTCTGAGCTTTGTTACCCTTGTTTCAAATCCACTGTTCTCACACCTTCAAAATCTGTCTTATACTCTTACTATATGGTGCAATGAATAATCGGTTCTCTGGCTCATAACTGTTTTGTGCTGTGATATTAGAATGCTGCGTACCTTATCCTTCGAGGCATGAAGACACTGCATCTCCGTGTGCAATGTCAGAATATAACACTGCTCTTCGGATGGCCCAGTTTTTAGAGGAACATCCAAAGGTGTGAACTATGTTTCTTTTATTGATTTATGTATACAAACTAGTGGTATTCCATGTTTCCATTGTTTTAACTAATGATATTATCTCTGGTTCCCAGATTGCTCGTGTCTACTATCCTGGCTTGCCTAGTCACCCTGAACATCACATTGCCAAGAGTCAAATGACTGGCTTTGGTGGTGTTGTTAGTTTTGAGGTAAATTTAATTCTTGAATCGATTATGCCTTGCATTAAATTGTTGAGAACATGACATAGTTCAAATATATTCTTTTTTTTTCTTGTGTAGGTTGCTGGAGACTTTGATGCTACAAGGAAATTCATTGATTCTGTTAAGATACCCTTATCATGCCCCTTCTTTTGGAGGCTGTGAGAGCATAATTGATCAGCCTGCCATCATGTCCTACTGGTAAGAACTTAATGTTTGTGGTATTGAGACATTCAAAACAAATGACGTACTTGTGCTAAATTTTGAGCTTTGCGGCTTGTAAACAGGGATTCAAAGGAGCAGAGGGACATCTATGGGATCAAGGACAACCTGATCAGGTTCAGCATTGGAGTGGAGGATTTCGAGGATCTTAAGAATGATCTTGTTCAGGCCCTCGAGAAGATCTAAGCACTCCAATCCGTTTGCATTAATAAAAGTTATGAGGTGATGGTTGTCTTGGATCTTGTAGAGATCCGTGGTGATTTATGAGCTGATGACTGCGAATAAGTTCCCTTTTTGCTCATTTTATTCTTTGAATTCAATAAGTTGTGGTTGATGCATCCTGCATGATCTAGTGTTGGACTTGACTGTACTTGCCAAATTATACAACGGTCACTTGTTGTTAAAGATTTGTGCCCTCGGTTGTTGGATGAACTCACGACCCTAGAATTTTTGTTGGCATTAGCCGTTTAGTGTGAGATTAAGGCACGAAGTCCTTAACCACCATAATAAAAGAGGGAAAATTGTTACAAGGAATTATCATAATATATGTCGAAGTGAAAATATTTTTCCTAAACCCTAAACCGAACTCACGGAGTCCGGCTAAACAGCTAATTCTTTTTGATAAGGACACTCAAAACAGTGTCACATCTAACATATCTCAAAAGAGTGTGACATCTTATATATCAAGAAAAACAAAGGCTGATATAAATGATGGACACTAAGAAAATGATCTCTAAAAATAAGAGTACATCAAAGACCAAATGGCCGTCGTCTTCTTTTGAACACCCGCTGCTCGCCAGAGTCTGAAAAAAGTGTCACATCTGTTATATCTCAAAAGAGTGACATTTGATATATCTTCAGGAAAACAATGGTCAGTACAAATGATGGACAATAAGAAATAAAAAAACCTCTAAAAACTAAGAGTACATCAAAGACTAAATGGTCGTCTTCTTTCTTCGAACGCCCACTAGCTGCTCGAGTTTGAAAATCGTATTGTAAAGACAGCAAAGAAAAAAGACTCCTGCGAATACCCTCGCTAGACAAAACTTTGAAGACCGAAAAAACCACTCTGGTTGTCACAACGAGATCCGGTAGTGATCACTAGGCCCGGAAGTGATCCGAAGCTCTGCTCGTTGAAGCAGTGCAACGATAAACTTGGGCCAAAGTATATGGGAAACAAAGATAAACTTGGCCCAGGTATATCAGTATATGGGAAACAAAAAGAGAACACGCGACCCTCTTGTACGGCGCGCGTGCGTAGGTACCGGTAACGACGGGCGCGTGTTATGCCGCCGTTAATGACGCGCGAGCCCAGCGGTCGCAGAGGACGCGCAGCACGTGTGGCTGTCCACGAAATACGTGCGAGCGCAACTAGCAATTGTGAACGCACACGTACCTGTACACGTGGACCGTTTCTCCTATCAAGCTTTGATCCACTAGTTATCAACCACAAATGAACCTGAAAAATATATAGACGGACGGATCCACAATTTTCACAATGCATAACTTTATGCCTAAATATAAAAAATTGTTAGGGCATAAATAAAAAAACCAACATCCATTTTACCTTGTAGGTCAAACTTTTCTTTTTGAATATTGCAAACTTTGAAATCACAAGTTCAAGCTTCCTGCTTGTTTAGCTTTCAAGCCTGATATCAAAAACCTTTGTAGATATAATTCAAAACTTTGCGTTTTGAATTTAGAAATCTTTCTATATATATCGAACATTATACTCCTAGGTCCAAAACTGATTTGAAGCTCAAAACTTTGCACTTCGAATTTATTAACTTTGAACTATCATATTATAAACTTTATACTGCTAGCTTCAAAACTTAGCACTTCGAATTATTAACTTTGAACTATCATATTATAAACTTTGTACTGTTAGATTCAACACTTTGCACTACGAATTTATTAACTTGAACTATCACATTATACATTTTATACTGCTAGGTTTAAAATTTTGGGATTTCAAAACTCTGCACCTAAATTCAAGAACTTTATACTAGCTCATTTCGAACATTCTACCCCAAGATCCAAAACTTTGTACACCTAGAATGAAACTTTGTAATCCAAAACTTTGCATTCCAAGTTTTCAAACTTTGTACTAACGCATTTCAAACTTTGTACTCTTAGGTGCAAAACTTTATAATCACATTAAGCTGTTTCAAAACATATGCAACATGGATCTACTTTCATAGATCTCGTCGTAATGAATGCAATGGTATAAACGGAATTAAAAATAGATGATTTGTAAGAAAGTTATCACATTTTAAATAGATGAATAACTTTGGAAAAAGAAGACGTACCGTTCGATCTATGGCCACATGAGAAAGAAGACGTCCCACCTCCGAACAGAAAAGGAATCATATGAAACGATGGTTGTACAGAAACAGCAAAAATAGAGCACGCGTTGGTATTCATCGCAGTGCACGTGCGCGAAATAAAAATTTGGGAGAACACGAGTTCAGGTAATCTGACCAACAATTTGTGACAGTGTTTGTTACGTACAGTATGTACTGTATTTGACAGCACTACACATCGATCGAAGGACACCGTCAACACGTCCACAAGTTGCGTCATGTGTACGTGCTCTCAGAAGAGATTGGCTTAACCCAACGTAAGTACATATACTATGTTGTCAACAAAAAACGTGAGTACATATACTACGTACATAGTTTCGTCGCAAAAAAGAAAGATCAAAGTACGTATTACGTATTATAGTAGGAAGAGCAAAAGGGCCCAGACTGTTGGTGCGAGGCCTCTTTTTGCCGTTCCCCTCCTCGATCGAACACCGCGGCGCTCCGTCGATCTACCCGCCATGGCCGCGCGCGTCCGCGGGTCCCTCCTGCCTCTCCTCCTGTTCGTCCTCGCGAACGCGGCCCCCGCCGGCGCCCTCCGCTTCGACCTGACCCTTCTTGGCGACGGCGCTCCAGTCCCTGGCGGAGACGCCGCTGCGCCAGTCGAACTCGAACGCGACGGTGGCGGGCGGGCGGTGATCGGGCGCCCAGAAGCAGGCGAGGTAGTCGCCGGCCTCGGAGGCCGTGAAGGCGAAGTTGCCCGAGTGCACGTTCTCCGCGTAGTGCAGGCTGTTGCCGTAGGGCGAGGTGACCCGCAGCGAGATGCGGTGGGAGTCCGGGAGCTGCTGCTGGGATGGCGACGAGGAGGCGCCGTCGTCGGGGACCATGACGTGGTACTTACCGACGGCCATGGCGCCGACCCTTGACGTCGTCGGAGATGCACTTGGTGTGGCCCGAGAGCAGGTCGAAGCGGAGGGCGCCGGCGGGGGCCGCGTTCGCGAGGACGAACAGGAGGAGAGGCAGGAGGGACCCGCGGACGCGCGCGGCCATGGCGGGTAGATCGACGGAGCGCCGCGGTGTTCGATCGAGGAGGGGAACGGCAAAAAGAGGCCTCGCACCAACAGTCTGGGCCCTTTTGCTCTTCCTACTATAATACGTAATACGTACTTTGATCTTTCTTTTTTGCGACGAAACTATGTACGTAGTATATGTACTCACGTTTTTTGTTGACAACATAGTATATGTACTTACGTTGGGTTAAGCCAATCTCTTCTGAGAGCACGTACACATGACGCAACTTGTGGACGTGTTGACGGTGTCCTTCGATCGATGTGTAGTGCTGTCAAATACAGTACATACTGTACGTAACAAACACTGTCACAAATTGTTGGTCAGATTACCTGAACTCGTGTTCTCCCAAATTTTTATTTCGCGCACGTGCACTGCGATGAATACCAACGCGTGCTCTATTTTTGCTGTTTCTGTACAACCATCGTTTCATATGATTCCTTTTCTGTTCGGAGGTGGGACGTCTTCTTTCTCATGTGGCCATAGATCGAACGGTACGTCTTCTTTTTCCAAAGTTATTCATCTATTTAAAATGTGATAACTTTCTTACAAATCATCTATTTTTAATTCCGTTTATACCATTGCATTCATTACGACGAGATCTATGAAAGTAGATCCATGTTGCATATGTTTTGAAACAGCTTAATGTGATTATAAAGTTTTGCACCTAAGAGTACAAAGTTTGAAATGCGTTAGTACAAAGTTTGAAAACTTGGAATGCAAAGTTTTGGATTACAAAGTTTCATTCTAGGTGTACAAAGTTTTGGATCTTGGGGTAGAATGTTCGAAATGAGCTAGTATAAAGTTCTTGAATTTAGGTGCAGAGTTTTGAAATCCCAAAATTTTAAACCTAGCAGTATAAAATGTATAATGTGATAGTTCAAGTTAATAAATTCGTAGTGCAAAGTGTTGAATCTAACAGTACAAAGTTTATAATATGATAGTTCAAAGTTAATAATTCGAAGTGCTAAGTTTTGAAGCTAGCAGTATAAAGTTTATAATATGATAGTTCAAAGTTAATAAATTCGAAGTGCAAAGTTTTGAGCTTCAAATCAGTTTTGGACCTAGGAGTATAATGTTCGATATATATAGAAAGATTTCTAAATTCAAAACGCAAAGTTTTGAATTATATCTACAAAGGTTTTTGATATCAGGCTTGAAAGCTAAACAAGCAGGAAGCTTGAACTTGTGATTTCAAAGTTTGCAATATTCAAAAAGAAAAGTTTGACCTACAAGGTAAAATGGATGTTGGTTTTTTTATTTATGCCCTAACAATTTTTTATATTTAGGCATAAAGTTATGCATTGTGAAAATTGTGGATCCGTCCGTCTATATATTTTTCAGGTTCATTTGTGGTTGATAACTAGTGGATCAAAGCTTGATAGGAGAAACGGTCCACGTGTACAGGTACGTGTGCGTTCACAATTGCTAGTTGCGCTCGCACGTATTTCGTGGACAGCCACACGTGCTGCGCGTCCTCTGCGACCGCTGGGCTCGCGCGTCATTAACGGCGGCATAACACGCGCCCGTCGTTACCGGTACCTACGCACGCGCGCCGTACAAGAGGGTCGCGTGTTCTCTTTTTGTTTCCCATATACTGATATACCTGGGCCAAGTTTATCTTTGTTTCCCATATACTTTGGCCCAAGTTTATCGTTGCACTGCTTCAACGAGCAGAGCTTCGGATCACTTCCGGGCCTAGTGATCACTACCGGATCTCGTTGTGACAACCAGAGTGGTTTTTTCGGTCTTCAAAGTTTTGTCTAGCGAGGGTATTCGCAGGAGTCTTTTTTCTTTGCTGTCTTTACAATACGATTTTCAAACTCGAGCAGCTAGTGGGCGTTCGAAGAAAGAAGACGACCATTTAGTCTTTGATGTACTCTTAGTTTTTAGAGGTTTTTTTTATTCTTATTGTCCATCATTTGTACTGACCATTGTTTTCCTGAAGATATATCAAATGTCACTCTTTTGAGATATAACAGATGTGACACTTTTTTCAGACTCTGGCGAGCAGCGGGTGTTCAAAAGAAGACGACGGCCATTTGGTCTTTGATGTACTCTTATTTTTAGAGATCATTTTCTTAGTGTCCATCATTTATATCAGCCTTTGTTTTTCTTGATATATAAGATGTCACACTCTTTTGAGATATGTTAGATGTGACACTGTTTTGAGTGTCCTTATCAAAAAGAATTAGCTGTTTAGCCGGACTCCGTGAGTTCGGTTTAGGGTTTAGGAAAAATATTTTCACTTCGACATATATTATGATAATTCCTTGTAACAATTTTCCCTCTTTTATTATGGTGGTTAAGGACTTCGTGCCTTAATCTCACACTAAACGGCTAATGCCAACAAAAATTCTAGGGTCGTGAGTTCATCCAACAACCGAGGGCACAAATCTTTAACAACAAGTGACCGTTGTATAATTTGGCAAGTACAGTCAAGTCCAACACTAGATCATGCAGGATGCATCAACCACAACTTATTGAATTCAAAGAATAAAATGAGCAAAAAGGGAACTTATTCGCAGTCATCAGCTCATAAATCACCACGGATCTCTACAAGATCCAAGACAACCATCACCTCATAACTTTTATTAATGCAAACGGATTGGAGTGCTTAGATCTTCTCGAGGGCCTGAACAAGATCATTCTTAAGATCCTCGAAATCCTCCACTCCAATGCTGAACCTGATCAGGTTGTCCTTGATCCCATAGATGTCCCTCTGCTCCTTTGAATCCCTGTTTACAAGCCGCAAAGCTCAAAATTTAGCACAAGTACGTCATTTGTTTTGAATGTCTCAATACCACAAACATTAAGTTCTTACCAGTAGGACATGATGGCAGGCTGATCAATTATGCTCTCACAGCCTCCAAAAGAAGGGGCATGATAAGGTATCTTAACAGAATCAATGAATTTCCTTGTAGCATCAAAGTCTCCAGCAACCTACACAAGAAAAAAAAAGAATATATTTGAACTATGTCATGTTCTCAACAATTTAATGCAAGGCATAATCGATTCAAGAATTAAATTTACCTCAAAACTAACAACACCACCAAAGCCAGTCATTTGACTCTTGGCAATGTGATGTTCAGGGTGACTAGGCAAGCCAGGATAGTAGACACGAGCAATCTGGGAACCAGAGATAATATCATTAGTTAAAACAATGGAAACATGGAATACCACTAGTTTGTATACATAAATCAATAAAAGAAACATAGTTCACACCTTTGGATGTTCCTCTAAAAACTGGGCCATCCGAAGAGCAGTGTTATTCTGACATTGCACACGGAGATGCAGTGTCTTCATGCCTCGAAGGATAAGGTACGCAGCATTCTAATATCACAGCACAAAACAGTTATGAGCCAGAGAACCGATTATTCATTGCACCATATAGTAAGAGTATAAGACAGATTTTGAAGGTGTGAGAACAGTGGATTTGAAACAAGGGTAACAAAGCTCAGAAAACTACAGATTCAGTATCTACCATAACAAGCTTCTAAAGATAAGGGGGTGTCCCTACTATTCAACTTATGAACAGAGTACAACATGAGCCATTTCACCTTCAGACAAGCATAACTTGGAAATACTATTTCGTAAAGTGGTAGCCCGGTCTGTGACATAAACCTCCAGATTAATTATTGGATATATATTGCAATGCACATAATATATTTTATTTCTTTCTTTCCAGAATTCTAGTTCAACTCACTTTATGGAAGTTAACAGAGAACTGAATGCAGCTTGTGATACTCAGAAAGGGCAAAATATTTTTCTAACCTAAACATATGCAACTAAAGAAAATTACACGATTTTCTACCTATCAAAAAATAGAAGCTTGTAACTATGGGAATCTGTAAATACATACAACCTGTGCAAGGAAGATGAAATAAATGGGAAAAAAAAATTAACAATCTAAACTTACCGGGTTTAGAACACCACCAACTACATGGTGATAAATACGGACTTTGGAAACTAACTCATCTCTGCCACTGACACATCCTCCAATAACCTGGGAAATTGAAGTATTGAATACTCTAGTTAGTGCAAACACATACCTTTACTGAGAGGAGATGGGTTTCAGTATATCAACTCACATCATTGTGTCCAGCAATGTACTTCGTTGCAGAATGAATAACTAGGTCAGCACCTAAAGTAAGTGCCTTCTGATTGATAGGGGAGGCAAAAGTACTGTCGATACAAAGCAACGCTCCCTTGCTATGGCACATATTTGATACATGCTCAATATCAATGCATCTGAGAAATGGATTTGTAGGAGTCTCCGTGAAAAAAAGAGATACCTGACATGACCATAAGATTAGGCTACATTTGATGAAGTATGTTTTTTGTTACCACAATCAGGGGCAATGGAAATGATATCACACTCACATTATTGTTATCCAACGCATTTTGTAGAGCATCCATGTCAGCAGGCCTAATGACAGTCATCTGGGCATAAACAGTATCACATACTAAGTAAAGCATGATAAACATTGGTATACAAACTCAAAGTGCTCTCACTGCATTTCAACTGGTAGATATTGTGATTATATATCTTATTGCAAGGGATCCTAAATCTATTACCATAAGCATTTTTACTTGAGTTAAATCTTTTTGCAGATAGCCAATACAATTGACATTGCAGTACAAAGAATAAAAGTTTGAAGCCATACTGTAGTCCCAACAGCTACTACAAAAGCTATTGTTGATATAGCATGCAGTAGTTATGCCACTCCTATTGGCTCATGCTGAAGTAACTGAACTTTGTAGTTAATTTTAACTGGATAAGAACAAGTTCATTGTAAACGCACTACTGTAGCACAGTGACAGGAAGACACTTAATTGTGATAGCAGATGTCCCGTTCTAAAAACAAGTAGAGCTTAAAGGATTAGCATGGTATTACCGAAATTCCCCTCTTAGGGAGCTCAGTTTCCATGTAAATCCTTGTCTTGCGGTAGCAATCCGTGGTGGTGACAATGTGCCCACCAGCTGGGACAAGTGCACTAAGCATAGCCACAGCTGCATACATCCCCGACGCCACAAACACCGTGGACTCTGCTCTCTCCAGGGCGCTGCACCATCAGAACACGCGAACACGCAACTGTTTAGGCTCCAACCAATACAACCAACAAGGTGTCAGACATTTCCACTACCGAACATCACCTCATCTTCTGATTGATAGGGGAGGCAAAAGTACTGTCGATACAAAGCAACGCTCCCTTGCTATGGCACATATTTGATACATGCTCAATATCAATGCATCTGAGAAATGGATTTGTAGGAGTCTCCGTGAAAAAAAGAGATACCTGACATGACCATAAGATTAGGCTACATTTGATGAAGTATGTTTTTTGTTACCACAATCAGGGGCAATGGAAATGATATCACACTACAAATAAGCCGCACCGCATTGCGAAAGGCCACGCGACCGCCACCTCCCCGAAGCCGCCGCGACCAATCCAGCGAGGCGTCCCTCCCCGCGCCGCCGCCGAAACCCTAGCTCCTCCTCGTACGCCATGGCCACCGTCTCGCTCACCCCGCAGGCGGTCTTCTCCACCGAGTCCGGCGGCGCCCTGGCCTCTGCCACCATCCTCCGCTTCCCGCCAAACTTCGTCCGCCAGCTCAGCACCAAGGCACGCCGCAACTGCAGCAACATCGGCGTCGCGCAGATCGTCGCCGCCGCGTGGTCCGACTGCCCTGCCGCTCGCCCCCACTCTGGCGGCGGCGGCGGCCGCGCCCGCGGCGTGGCCTCCTCCCACGCCGCGGCCGCATCGGCCGCCGCCGCCGCCGCCTCCGCGGCGGCGGAGGTCAGCGCAGTCCCCAACGCTAAGGTTGCGCAGCCGTCCGCCGTCGTATTGGCCGAGCGTAACCTGCTCGGCTCCGACGCCAGCCTCTCCGTCCACGCGGGTGCCGTACCATGCTACCTCGCCTCTTTGCTTTAAGATCTAGGATCTATGCCTTTTCCTTTTGACGATTCCTTTGCGGCTTTGCTGCTTTTTGATCTGAAACAGGGGAGAGGATGGGAAGAAGGATCGCCACGGATGCGATCACCACGCCAGTAGTGAACACGTCGGCCTACTGGTTCAACAACTCGCAAGAGCTAATCGACTTTAAGGTTCGACAGATCCCCTTCTCCAAATGAACATTCGTGCTTGCTCTTGTCGAATTTGACAGATCTGACGCGGAAATTTTAAATTTTATCTGTTCTTTAGGAGGGGAGGCATGCTAGTTTCGAGTACGGGAGGTATGGGAACCCGACCACGGAGGCATTAGAGAAGAAGATGAGGTGATGTTCGGTAGTGGAAATGTCTGACACCTTGTTGGTTGTATTGGTTGGAGCCTAAACAGTTGCGTGTTCGCGTGTTCTGATGGTGCAGCGCCCTGGAGAGAGCAGAGTCCACGGTGTTTGTGGCGTCGGGGATGTATGCAGCTGTGGCTATGCTTAGTGCACTTGTCCCAGCTGGTGGGCACATTGTCACCACCACGGATTGCTACCGCAAGACAAGGATTTACATGGAAACTGAGCTCCCTAAGAGGGGAATTTCGGTAATACCATGCTAATCCTTTAAGCTCTACTTGTTTTTAGAACGGGACATCTGCTATCACAATTAAGTGTCTTCCTGTCACTGTGCTACAGTAGTGCGTTTACAATGAACTTGTTCTTATCCAGTTAAAATTAACTACAAAGTTCAGTTACTTCAGCATGAGCCAATAGGAGTGGCATAACTACTGCATGCTATATCAACAATAGCTTTTGTAGTAGCTGTTGGGACTACAGTATGGCTTCAAACTTTTATTCTTTGTACTGCAATGTCAATTGTATTGGCTATCTGCAAAAAGATTTAACTCAAGTAAAAATGCTTATGGTAATAGATTTAGGATCCCTTGCAATAAGATATATAATCACAATATCTACCAGTTGAAATGCAGTGAGAGCACTTTGAGTTTGTATACCAATGTTTATCATGCTTTACTTAGTATGTGATACTGTTTATGCCCAGATGACTGTCATTAGGCCTGCTGACATGGATGCTCTACAAAATGCGTTGGATAACAATAATGTGAGTGTGATATCATTTCCATTGCCCCTGATTGTGGTAACAAAAAACATACTTCATCAAATGTAGCCTAATCTTATGGTCATGTCAGGTATCTCTTTTTTTCACGGAGACTCCTACAAATCCATTTCTCAGATGCATTGATATTGAGCATGTATCAAATATGTGCCATAGCAAGGGAGCGTTGCTTTGTATCGACAGTACTTTTGCCTCCCCTATCAATCAGAAGGCACTTACTTTAGGTGCTGACCTAGTTATTCATTCTGCAACGAAGTACATTGCTGGACACAATGATGTGAGTTGATATACTGAAACCCATCTCCTCTCAGTAAAGGTATGTGTTTGCACTAACTAGAGTATTCAATACTTCAATTTCCCAGGTTATTGGAGGATGTGTCAGTGGCAGAGATGAGTTAGTTTCCAAAGTCCGTATTTATCACCATGTAGTTGGTGGTGTTCTAAACCCGGTAAGTTTAGATTGTTAATTTTTTTTCCCATTTATTTCATCTTCCTTGCACAGGTTGTATGTATTTACAGATTCCCATAGTTACAAGCTTCTATTTTTTGATAGGTAGAAAATCGTGTAATTTTCTTTAGTTGCATATGTTTAGGTTAGAAAAATATTTTGCCCTTTCTGAGTATCACAAGCTGCATTCAGTTCTCTGTTAACTTCCATAAAGTGAGTTGAACTAGAATTCTGGAAAGAAAGAAATAAAATATATTATGTGCATTGCAATATATATCCAATAATTAATCTGGAGGTTTATGTCACAGACCGGGCTACCACTTTACGAAATAGTATTTCCAAGTTATGCTTGTCTGAAGGTGAAATGGCTCATGTTGTACTCTGTTCATAAGTTGAATAGTAGGACACCCCCTTATCTTTAGAAGCTTGTTATGGTAGATACTGAATCTGTAGTTTTCTGAGCTTTGTTACCCTTGTTTCAAATCCACTGTTCTCACACCTTCAAAATCTGTCTTATACTCTTACTATATGGTGCAATGAATAATCGGTTCTCTGGCTCATAACTGTTTTGTGCTGTGATATTAGAATGCTGCGTACCTTATCCTTCGAGGCATGAAGACACTGCATCTCCGTGTGCAATGTCAGAATAACACTGCTCTTCGGATGGCCCAGTTTTTAGAGGAACATCCAAAGGTGTGAACTATGTTTCTTTTATTGATTTATGTATACAAACTAGTGGTATTCCATGTTTCCATTGTTTTAACTAATGATATTATCTCTGGTTCCCAGATTGCTCGTGTCTACTATCCTGGCTTGCCTAGTCACCCTGAACATCACATTGCCAAGAGTCAAATGACTGGCTTTGGTGGTGTTGTTAGTTTTGAGGTAAATTTAATTCTTGAATCGATTATGCCTTGCATTAAATTGTTGAGAACATGACATAGTTCAAATATATTCTTTTTTTTTCTTGTGTAGGTTGCTGGAGACTTTGATGCTACAAGGAAATTCATTGATTCTGTTAAGATACCTTATCATGCCCCTTCTTTTGGAGGCTGTGAGAGCATAATTGATCAGCCTGCCATCATGTCCTACTGGTAAGAACTTAATGTTTGTGGTATTGAGACATTCAAAACAAATGACGTACTTGTGCTAAATTTTGAGCTTTGCGGCTTGTAAACAGGGATTCAAAGGAGCAGAGGGACATCTATGGGATCAAGGACAACCTGATCAGGTTCAGCATTGGAGTGGAGGATTTCGAGGATCTTAAGAATGATCTTGTTCAGGCCCTCGAGAAGATCTAAGCACTCCAATCCGTTTGCATTAATAAAAGTTATGAGGTGATGGTTGTCTTGGATCTTGTAGAGATCCGTGGTGATTTATGAGCTGATGACTGCGAATAAGTTCCCTTTTTGCTCATTTTATTCTTTGAATTCAATAAGTTGTGGTTGATGCATCCTGCATGATCTAGTGTTGGACTTGACTGTACTTGCCAAATTATACAACGGTCACTTGTTGTTAAAGATTTGTGCCCTCGGTTGTTGGATGAACTCACGACCCTAGAATTTTTGTTGGCATTAGCCGTTTAGTGTGAGATTAAGGCACGAAGTCCTTAACCACCATAATAAAAGAGGGAAAATTGTTACAAGGAATTATCATAATATATGTCGAAGTGAAAATATTTTTCCTAAACCCTAAACCGAACTCACGGAGTCCGGCTAAACAGCTAATTCTTTTTGATAAGGACACTCAAAACAGTGTCACATCTAACATATCTCAAAAGAGTGTGACATCTTATATATCAAGAAAAACAAAGGCTGATATAAATGATGGACACTAAGAAAATGATCTCTAAAAATAAGAGTACATCAAAGACCAAATGGCCGTCGTCTTCTTTTGAACACCCGCTGCTCGCCAGAGTCTGAAAAAAGTGTCACATCTGTTATATCTCAAAAGAGTGACATTTGATATATCTTCAGGAAAACAATGGTCAGTACAAATGATGGACAATAAGAAATAAAAAAACCTCTAAAAACTAAGAGTACATCAAAGACTAAATGGTCGTCTTCTTTCTTCGAACGCCCACTAGCTGCTCGAGTTTGAAAATCGTATTGTAAAGACAGCAAAGAAAAAAGACTCCTGCGAATACCCTCGCTAGACAAAACTTTGAAGACCGAAAAAACCACTCTGGTTGTCACAACGAGATCCGGTAGTGATCACTAGGCCCGGAAGTGATCCGAAGCTCTGCTCGTTGAAGCAGTGCAACGATAAACTTGGGCCAAAGTATATGGGAAACAAAGATAAACTTGGCCCAGGTATATCAGTATATGGGAAACAAAAAGAGAACACGCGACCCTCTTGTACGGCGCGCGTGCGTAGGTACCGGTAACGACGGGCGCGTGTTATGCCGCCGTTAATGACGCGCGAGCCCAGCGGTCGCAGAGGACGCGCAGCACGTGTGGCTGTCCACGAAATACGTGCGAGCGCAACTAGCAATTGTGAACGCACACGTACCTGTACACGTGGACCGTTTCTCCTATCAAGCTTTGATCCACTAGTTATCAACCACAAATGAACCTGAAAAAATATATAGACGGACGGATCCACAATTTTCACAATGCATAACTTTATGCCTAAATATAAAAAATTGTTAGGGCATAAATAAAAAAACCAACATCCATTTTACCTTGTAGGTCAAACTTTTCTTTTTGAATATTGCAAACTTTGAAATCACAAGTTCAAGCTTCCTGCTTGTTTAGCTTTCAAGCCTGATATCAAAAACCTTTGTAGATATAATTCAAAACTTTGCGTTTTGAATTTAGAAATCTTTCTATATATATCGAACATTATACTCCTAGGTCCAAAACTGATTTGAAGCTCAAAACTTTGCACTTCGAATTTATTAACTTTGAACTATCATATTATAAACTTTATACTGCTAGCTTCAAAACTTAGCACTTCGAATTATTAACTTTGAACTATCATATTATAAACTTTGTACTGTTAGATTCAACACTTTGCACTACGAATTTATTAACTTGAACTATCACATTATACATTTTATACTGCTAGGTTTAAAATTTTGGGATTTCAAAACTCTGCACCTAAATTCAAGAACTTTATACTAGCTCATTTCGAACATTCTACCCCAAGATCCAAAACTTTGTACACCTAGAATGAAACTTTGTAATCCAAAACTTTGCATTCCAAGTTTTCAAACTTTGTACTAACGCATTTCAAACTTTGTACTCTTAGGTGCAAAACTTTATAATCACATTAAGCTGTTTCAAAACATATGCAACATGGATCTACTTTCATAGATCTCGTCGTAATGAATGCAATGGTATAAACGGAATTAAAAATAGATGA
>JAHUYU010003599.1:0-18306 GCA_030439765.1 Tripidium arundinaceum | reverse complement strand
CCCCAATGGTAGAAGGATTTGCCGATGATGATGCCAAGAGGCTGGAGCTATGAGCACTATAAGCCTTTGATAAGTTGACGGATCAAGCCTGACACGCTCTGCTCATAAGGAAGATCAACTTATGAATTGAGAGGTGTGAAAAAAAAACAACAGCAAGAGTGCAGAGATGAGTATTCAGTAAGAGCATAAGGCTACAGGAGTATCACAAAGCACCTTGCAAAAGTTTCAAACTTTGCATAATGATGGAATCGACATAATAATGCCCTTCATGTCAATATTGCTTTCAAACCTTAAATTTGCGAACCAAATATGAGATAGTGGCAACTGCATAGTCACCTTAAAATATTATTGAAATAATGGAGTATTTAGTGGTTACCAGGCACTATATAACATTTTGCTCTACAATCAGCAAGTAATTAGCAAATCAGGCTACTGCCATAAGAAATTAGAAAGGTAGAATAAGAAAACAAATAGTGGTGAAAAGAAGTAAAATGTGCAGGAATAAAGAAAGACACAATGCACCAATTTTAGATGGGAGGAATCTCTACCTGCAGACTATAGACTATATACACATTGTTGTAGTAGTTTTCAGAAATAGCACCGGTAGGAGGCCATGCGCTTTGTTATGGAGCCAAATATCCTAAGGTGAAATATCCTTTTTCCTAATCACCCTATGCAAGAAGAATGGCAAATGTTTCAAATTAGAAGTGCCATGATGAAATTTTCAACAAAGGTGTAACATTTATCCACCAAACAATATTGGCTACCTTGATTTGGTTATGATGTAGGCCTACAATTATTTCCTCCCCAAAGCCTGCAGTCAGGCTGCAAACTTAACACCTGTTAGGTAAACAGAAGCAGCACAGAGGAAAAATTAATCAGTAAACTAATCAAATGATTGAGTTTTTTTTTGTGAGATGACACAAAACAATCGCTGTGCTCATCGTTGGAGTACCACTGAGGTCAAGAATAATAAAACATATCACTTAATTTTGCTGCAGGAATAATACTTTTATAAACCCCCGGGCAAGTCTGTTGCATGAACTGGTAAGTGGTAACTAACCTTGGCTTCAATCATCAAAACTGCTTTTGGCTTCAACCATCAAAACTGCTTTTGTGTCAGTCCATAATATCATTGATTAGTTTAAAGGATTCCTGTGCTTAATCCACTGGTGCTTGTTTGTGCGCATCAGAAATTAAAAGCAATATTGTACAGTAAAAAAGCTACATATGTCCATAAATCTGAGCTTAGTTATCCTTTCCTATTCTATTTGATGCATAGATTGGTAAAACCTTATTTGTACTTGTAGGACCTTATTCATAGGATATACTTACAAAGATAAGTTTCTTGACACAGTGGTACTCCAACGATGAGCACAGCGATTGTTTTGTGTCATCTCACAAAAAAAAACTCAATCATTTGATTAGTTTACTGATTAATTTTTCCTCTGTGCTGCTTCTGTTTACCTAACAGGTGTTAAGTTTGCAGCCTGACTGCAGGCTTTGGGGAGGAAATAATTGTAGGCCTACATCATAACCAAATCAAGGTAGCCAATATTGTTTGGTGGATAAATGTTACACCTTTGTTGAAAATTTCATCATGGCACTTCTAATTTGAAACATTTGCCATTCTTCTTGCATAGGGTGATTAGGAAAAAGGATATTTCACCTTAGGATATTTGGCTCCATAACAAAGCGCATGGCCTCCTACCGGTGCTATTTCTGAAAACTACTACAACAATGTGTATATAGTCTATAGTCTGCAGGTAGAGATTCCTCCCATCTAAAATTGGTGCATTGTGTCTTTCTTTATTCCTGCACATTTTACTTCTTTTCACCACTATTTGTTTTCTTATTCTACCTTTCTAATTTCTTATGGCAGTAGCCTGATTTGCTAATTACTTGCTGATTGTAGAGCAAAATGTTATATAGTGCCTGGTAACCACTAAATACTCCATTATTTCAATAATATTTTAAGGTGACTATGCAGTTGCCACTATCTCATATTTGGTTCGCAAATTTAAGGTTTGAAAGCAATATTGACATGAAGGGCATTATTATGTCGATTCCATCATTATGCAAAGTTTGAAACTTTTGCAAGGTGCTTTGTGATACTCCTGTAGCCTTATGCTCTTACTGAATACTCATCTCTGCACTCTTGCTGTTGTTTTTTTTTCACACCTCTCAATTCATAAGTTGATCTTCCTTATGAGCAGAGCGTGTCAGGCTTGATCCGTCAACTTATCAAAGGCTTATAGTGCTCATAGCTCCAGCCTCTTGGCATCATCATCGGCAAATCCTTCTACCATTGGTGCTTCACGCTTCTTTGAGCAGCTCAGCGAGAGTTCACTATTTTGGTTATGTTATTTATATCTAACGGCAATATGTTTCCTCGAGCACCTTAGCTTTCTATGCATACTTTAGTTGGGGCTTGGTATGCAAGAGGACATACACACACATTTGTACCGGCTTATATGGCATTAAACAATAGAAGGACTACTTATTTCTTCTGCATTTCTAGCCCGCGCAACGTGTTCAAATGGAGGGAGAATGTTTGAATCATAATTGACCGATATATACAGCCTTTGCCACTGCATCTAAACCTGTTGTCAGTGGCGGACCCAGCTCGAAAATGGAGATAGGGCGAGCTTAGACACTACAAAATTTTTTTGGCTAAAAAAATGACAAGTTGTAGAACAAACGAACAGGATTTAAGATGTTGCCTTTTAAGCAAAGAATAAATAATAATACATGTTTCAAGTGAGAACTATAGTAAAAAAATTATCAATTTAAAAGAGAAATCAATTAGAAAATGGTATTGATCATAAAAGATACGGTGAAGAGTGTGAAGGACATCTGGACGTACCAATCCTAAATACCTTCGACATCAATTGCTATACGAAGGCCCAGATCAGAAACAAGATGAACATCTAGGGTAAAAACCTTAATACCTGGACATCATACTCATGTGATGGCAGTTCTTAACGTACCGTTCTACCGGCTAAGATTAACTTTTGAGTTTACTGTTGTAACTCGAGCCAGAAGTAGTAGGAACTTAAAGTTGAGTGCACCAGGTAGATCCAAAAAATTAGAAAAATGAATTAAACTCTGTATCGTACTTTCCTCTCTCTCCTACCGATCCTTTTACTCGAAGCTTCCTCTTCTTTCCCCACAATTTCCCAAATCAACGACCATAATTCACAGTCACATCGGTGTGATCTTGACACCGTAACAACAGAGGGCTGAGGTCCAGGCGCAGGTTGCACAGCCACGCACAACCGCACAGGGGCAATGGCGCCAGCCGTGTTTGCCGCCGTGCCGCATGCAGGGACAGGCGCAGGGGCGCCGGCTGCGTCTGCTGCCGTGACGCATGCAGGGACAGGCAGGCGCGCCGCCGCGCAGGGCCGCCTGCTTCGTGCCGGGAGCTGGGGGTTGGGGGCAGGTGCACCGGGAGCGCCGTCGCCGCATGTCAGGAACGCGGTCTGGGGTGCGTCTTCGAACTTAGGCTCCTGGCGAGTGTCAGCTGAGGCGCACTGCCCCCTATATGCTGCCGCTGGCCCACGCGGGAGACTGACAGCCCAGGTAACAGCCCAGGAATAGCCTAGTATCCAGTTCGTCCGTCGCTCTCTCTCTTACGCCAGAACAAAACGCTGCGCTGCGGCTCTTCTTCAACCTCAGGCCATCGGAAGGGACCAGAGCGAGCACCGGGGACTAAGGGCTGGCCGGAGGGGAGGTAGGGCGGCCGCCCCACCTCGCCCTATGGGTCGGTCCGCCTCTGCCTGTTGTGTATCATGTATATTGTCAGCCTCCTGCCCGCACGAAGCGCGGGGTTGCCCGCTAGTATGTATTGAGTCTGGTGTGCTTTGTGTGTGCATAGTACTCCGTACTAATTATTTCTTGTAATTATGGGAAAACACACATTTGAGCCTAAAAAGAAATGGAAACTCTCAGAAAATACAGAACAAACTGACTTGGGCCGCCATTGATTTGGGCCACCTCCCTAAATTCGCTAGGCCCAACGCCTCCCTCCACTCCCCCCGCGGCCTAGCTCTTCGCCGTCCAGTCCTTACCCGGCGGCGTCCATTTCAAAACCCGCGAAACCAAGCACGCACGGCGTCACGACCGCACCACCCCCAGAGGCCAGAGGCGGCAAGGCGGTCTCTCTCGGGCCCGGGCACCAGCGGCGATGTCGGCGGCGGCGAAGTCCAAGGCGAAGGCGAGCGGCGGCAAGCGGGCCGCGGCGGCGAAGGACCCCGCCGAGGCGCTCGTCTCCGACAAGAGGCGGCGGGAGCGCGGCGGCATGGACGACTCTGACCACGAGTTCGACAGGTGCCTTGCCTTGCCTGCTCCGCACCCCCCTCTCTCTCTCTCCACGCATGCTTTGGATTCGCCGCGGTCCGTGAGCGAGGCCGTTGGTTCGAATCGGGGCGACGAAGCGAGGGTTTTCGTTCGTAACTGCGCCTCCGTTCCGTGACAATTTTTTTGGGGGAAATTTCGTGCGATTGATTGATTCCTCTGTACACATTTCATGATCCGGGGTGTGCCTTTATTGTGATTGGTGGAGGCAGTGACATGAAGGAGATCGTCACGCTGCTGAAGCACATCAAGGACAAGGCCCACAAGGACGGCCAGAAGAAGACCGAGCAGGCCATTTCCAGGTGATTACGATTTCCATTCCGCGCACCCACCCAGGATTTTGGTTTTACTGAATGTCTATGTGCGGGACTGTTCTGTAAGTGTACATAATGTTTTATTTAACGTGAAGTCATGTGTGTGTGCAACTGTTCTGTTTGCTCCAATCCAAGGGAGATTTGTTGTGGTTTGAAGCACAGCCATCTGAAGTGCACAAATCAGACACAACACAGCAAGTATCACCAACACATGCTTTCCATAGTAGGGTACCACATCAGATATCAATCAGACGTTTTGTGCAAAATCTGCAGATCTTAACTAGATGTTGTGCTTGCCATGCACCAAACCACAACAAATCTCCTTGGATTGGAGCAAACAGAACAGTTGCACACACACATGACTTCACGTTAAATAAAACATTATGTACACTTACAGAACAGTCCCGCACATAGACATTCAGTAAAACCAAAATCCTGGGTGGGTGCGCGGAATGGAAATCGTAATCACCTGGAAATGGCCTGCTCGGTCTTCTTCTGGCCGTCCTTGTGGGCCTTGTCCTTGATGTGCTTCAGCAGCGTGACGATCTCCTTCATGTCACTGCCTCCACCAATCACAATAAAGGCACACCCCGGATCATGAAATGTGTACAGAGGAATCAATCAATCGCACGAAATTTCCCCCAAAAAAATTGTCACGGAACGGAGGCGCAGTTACGAACGAAAACCCTCGCTTCGTCGCCCCGATTCGAACCAACGGCCTCGCTCACGGACCGCGGCGAATCCAAAGCATGCGTGGAGAGAGAGAGAGGGGGGTGCGGAGCAGGCAAGGCAAGGCACCTGTCGAACTCGTGGTCAGAGTCGTCCATGCCGCCGCGCTCCCGCCGCCTCTTGTCGGAGACGAGCGCCTCGGCGGGGTCCTTCGCCGCCGCGGCCCGCTTGCCGCCGCTCGCCTTCGCCTTGGACTTCGCCGCCGCCGACATCGCCGCTGGTGCCCGGGCCCGAGAGAGACCGCCTTGCCGCCTCTGGCCTCTGGGGGTGGTGCGGTCGTGACGCCGTGCGTGCTTGGTTTCGCGGGTTTTGAAATGGACGCCGCCGGGTAAGGACTGGACGGCGAAGAGCTAGGCCGCGGGGGGAGTGGAGGGAGGCGTTGGGCCTAGCGAATTTAGGGAGGTGGCCCAAATCAATGGCGGCCCAAGTCAGTTTGTTCTGTATTTTCTGAGAGTTTCCATTTCTTTTTAGGCTCAAATGTGTGTTTTCCCATAATTACAAGAAATAATTAGTACGGAGTACTATGCACACACAAAGCACACCAGACTCAATACATACTAGCGGGCAACCCCGCGCTTCGTGCGGGCAGGAGGCTGACAATATACATGATACACAACAGGCAGAGGCGGACCGACCCATAGGGCGAGGTGGGGCGGCCGCCCTACCTCCCCTCCGGCCAGCCCTTAGTCCCCGGTGCTCGCTCTGGTCCCTTCCGATGGCCTGAGGTTGAAGAAGAGCCGCAGCGCAGCGTTTTGTTCTGGCGTAAGAGAGAGAGCGACGGACGAACTGGATACTAGGCTATTCCTGGGCTGTTACCTGGGCTGTCAGTCTCCCGCGTGGGCCAGCGGCAGCATATAGGGGGCAGTGCGCCTCAGCTGACACTCGCCAGGAGCCTAAGTTCGAAGACGCACCCCAGACCGCGTTCCTGACATGCGGCGACGGCGCTCCCGGTGCACCTGCCCCCAACCCCCAGCTCCCGGCACGAAGCAGGCGGCCCTGCGCGGCGGCGCGCCTGCCTGTCCCTGCATGCGTCACGGCAGCAGACGCAGCCGGCGCCCCTGCGCCTGTCCCTGCATGCGGCACGGCGGCAAACACGGCTGGCGCCATTGCCCCTGTGCGGTTGTGCGTGGCTGTGCAACCTGCGCCTGGACCTCAGCCCTCTGTTGTTACGGTGTCAAGATCACACCGATGTGACTGTGAATTATGGTCGTTGATTTGGGAAATTGTGGGGAAAGAAGAGGAAGCTTCGAGTAAAAGGATCGGTAGGAGAGAGAGGAAAGTACGATACAGAGTTTAATTCATTTTTCTAATTTTTTGGATCTACCTGGTGCACTCAACTTTAAGTTCCTACTACTTCTGGCTCGAGTTACAACAGTAAACTCAAAAGTTAATCTTAGCCGGTAGAACGGTACGTTAAGAACTGCCATCACATGAGTATGATGTCCAGGTATTAAGGTTTTTACCCTAGATGTTCATCTTGTTTCTGATCTGGGCCTTCGTATAGCAATTGATGTCGAAGGTATTTAGGATTGGTACGTCCAGATGTCCTTCACACTCTTCACCGTATCTTTTATGATCAATACCATTTTCTAATTGATTTCTCTTTTAAATTGATAATTTTTTTACTATAGTTCTCACTTGAAACATGTATTATTATTTATTCTTTGCTTAAAAGGCAACATCTTAAATCCTGTTCGTTTGTTCTACAACTTGTCATTTTTTTAGCCAAAAAAATTTTGTAGTGTCTAAGCTCGCCCTATCTCCATTTTCGAGCTGGGTCCGCCACTGACAACAGGTTTAGATGCAGTGGCAAAGGCTGTATATATCGGTCAATTATGATTCAAACATTCTCCCTCCATTTGAACACGTTGCGCGGGCTAGAAATGCAGAAGAAATAAGTAGTCCTTCTATTGTTTAATGCCATATAAGCCGGTACAAATGTGTGTGTATGTCCTCTTGCATACCAAGCCCCAACTAAAGTATGCATAGAAAGCTAAGGTGCTCGAGGAAACATATTGCCGTTAGATATAAATAACATAACCAAAATAGTGAACTCTCGCTGAGCTGCTCAAAGAAGCGTGAAGCACCAATGGTAGAAGGATTTGCCGATGATGATGCCAAGAGGCTGGAGCTATGAGCACTATAAGCCTTTGATAAGTTGACGGATCAAGCCTGACACGCTCTGCTCATAAGGAAGATCAACTTATGAATTGAGAGGTGTGAAAAAAAAACAACAGCAAGAGTGCAGAGATGAGTATTCAGTAAGAGCATAAGGCTACAGGAGTATCACAAAGCACCTTGCAAAAGTTTCAAACTTTGCATAATGATGGAATCGACATAATAATGCCCTTCATGTCAATATTGCTTTCAAACCTTAAATTTGCGAACCAAATATGAGATAGTGGCAACTGCATAGTCACCTTAAAATATTATTGAAATAATGGAGTATTTAGTGGTTACCAGGCACTATATAACATTTTGCTCTACAATCAGCAAGTAATTAGCAAATCAGGCTACTGCCATAAGAAATTAGAAAGGTAGAATAAGAAAACAAATAGTGGTGAAAAGAAGTAAAATGTGCAGGAATAAAGAAAGACACAATGCACCAATTTTAGATGGGAGGAATCTCTACCTGCAGACTATAGACTATATACACATTGTTGTAGTAGTTTTCAGAAATAGCACCGGTAGGAGGCCATGCGCTTTGTTATGGAGCCAAATATCCTAAGGTGAAATATCCTTTTTCCTAATCACCCTATGCAAGAAGAATGGCAAATGTTTCAAATTAGAAGTGCCATGATGAAATTTTCAACAAAGGTGTAACATTTATCCACCAAACAATATTGGCTACCTTGATTTGGTTATGATGTAGGCCTACAATTATTTCCTCCCCAAAGCCTGCAGTCAGGCTGCAAACTTAACACCTGTTAGGTAAACAGAAGCAGCACAGAGGAAAAATTAATCAGTAAACTAATCAAATGATTGAGTTTTTTTTTGTGAGATGACACAAAACAATCGCTGTGCTCATCGTTGGAGTACCACTGTGTCAAGAAACTTATCTTTGTAAGTATATCCTATGAATAAGGTCCTACAAGTACAAATAAGGTTTTACCAATCTATGCATCAAATAGAATAGGAAAGGATAACTAAGCTCAGATTTATGGACATATGTAGCTTTTTTACTGTACAATATTGCTTTTAATTTCTGATGCGCACAAACAAGCACCAGTGGATTAAGCACAGGAATCCTTTAAACTAATCAATGATATTATGGACTGACACAAAAGCAGTTTTGATGGTTGAAGCCAAAAGCAGTTTTGATGATTGAAGCCAAGGTTAGTTACCACTTACCAGTTCATGCAACAGACTTGCCCGGGGGTTTATAAAAGTATTATTCCTGCAGCAAAATTAAGTGATATGTTTTATTATTCTTGACCTCAGTGGTACTCCAACGATGAGCACAGCGATTGTTTTGTGTCATCTCACAAAAAAAAACTCAATCATTTGATTAGTTTACTGATTAATTTTTCCTCTGTGCTGCTTCTGTTTACCTAACAGGTGTTAAGTTTGCAGCCTGACTGCAGGCTTTGGGGAGGAAATAATTGTAGGCCTACATCATAACCAAATCAAGGTAGCCAATATTGTTTGGTGGATAAATGTTACACCTTTGTTGAAAATTTCATCATGGCACTTCTAATTTGAAACATTTGCCATTCTTCTTGCATAGGGTGATTAGGAAAAAGGATATTTCACCTTAGGATATTTGGCTCCATAACAAAGCGCATGGCCTCCTACCGGTGCTATTTCTGAAAACTACTACAACAATGTGTATATAGTCTATAGTCTGCAGGTAGAGATTCCTCCCATCTAAAATTGGTGCATTGTGTCTTTCTTTATTCCTGCACATTTTACTTCTTTTCACCACTATTTGTTTTCTTATTCTACCTTTCTAATTTCTTATGGCAGTAGCCTGATTTGCTAATTACTTGCTGATTGTAGAGCAAAATGTTATATAGTGCCTGGTAACCACTAAATACTCCATTATTTCAATAATATTTTAAGGTGACTATGCAGTTGCCACTATCTCATATTTGGTTCGCAAATTTAAGGTTTGAAAGCAATATTGACATGAAGGGCATTATTATGTCGATTCCATCATTATGCAAAGTTTGAAACTTTTGCAAGGTGCTTTGTGATACTCCTGTAGCCTTATGCTCTTACTGAATACTCATCTCTGCACTCTTGCTGTTGTTTTTTTTTCACACCTCTCAATTCATAAGTTGATCTTCCTTATGAGCAGAGCGTGTCAGGCTTGATCCGTCAACTTATCAAAGGCTTATAGTGCTCATAGCTCCAGCCTCTTGGCATCATCATCGGCAAATCCTTCTACCATTGGTGCTTCACGCTTCTTTGAGCAGCTCAGCGAGAGTTCACTATTTTGGTTATGTTATTTATATCTAACGGCAATATGTTTCCTCGAGCACCTTAGCTTTCTATGCATACTTTAGTTGGGGCTTGGTATGCAAGAGGACATACACACACATTTGTACCGGCTTATATGGCATTAAACAATAGAAGGACTACTTATTTCTTCTGCATTTCTAGCCCGCGCAACGTGTTCAAATGGAGGGAGAATGTTTGAATCATAATTGACCGATATATACAGCCTTTGCCACTGCATCTAAACCTGTTGTCAGTGGCGGACCCAGCTCGAAAATGGAGATAGGGCGAGCTTAGACACTACAAAATTTTTTTGGCTAAAAAAATGACAAGTTGTAGAACAAACGAACAGGATTTAAGATGTTGCCTTTTAAGCAAAGAATAAATAATAATACATGTTTCAAGTGAGAACTATAGTAAAAAAATTATCAATTTCCCAAATCCTGGGTGGGTGCGCGGAATGGAAATCGTAATCACCTGGAAATGGCCTGCTCGGTCTTCTTCTGGTCGTCCTTGTGGGCCTTGTCCTTGATGTGCTTCAGCAGCGTGACGATCTCCTTCATGTCACTGCCTCCACCAATCACAATAAAGGCACACCCCGGATCATGAAATGTGTACAGAGGAATCAATCAATCGCACGAAATTTCCCCCAAAAAAATTGTCACGGAACGGAGGCGCAGTTACGAACGAAAACCCTCGCTTCGTCGCCCCGATTCGAACCAACGGCCTCGCTCACGGACCGCGGCGAATCCAAAGCATGCGTGGAGAGAGAGAGAGGGGGGTGCGGAGCAGGCAAGGCAAGGCACCTGTCGAACTCGTGGTCAGAGTCGTCCATGCCGCCGCGCTCCCGCCGCCTCTTGTCGGAGACGAGCGCCTCGGCGGGGTCCTTCGCCGCCGCGGCCGCTTGCCGCCGCTCGCCTTCGCCTTGGACTTCGCCGCCGCCGACATCGCCGCTGGTGCCGGGCCCGAGAGAGACCGCCTTGCCGCCTCTGGCCTCTGGGGGTGGTGCGGTCGTGACGCCGTGCGTGCTTGGTTTCGCGGGTTTTGAAATGGACGCCGCCGGGTAAGGACTGGACGGCGAAGAGCTAGGCCGCGGGGGGAGTGGAGGGAGGCGTTGGGGCCTAGCGAATTTAGGGAGGTGGCCCAAATCAATGGCGGCCCAAGTCAGTTTGTTCTGTATTTTCTGAGAGTTTCCATTTCTTTTTAGCTCAAATGTGTGTTTTCCCATAATTACAAGAAATAATTAGTACGGAGTACTATGCACACACAAAGCACACCAGACTCAATACATACTAGCGGGCAACCCCGCGCTTCGTGCGGGCAGGAGGCTGACAATATACATGATACACAACAGGCCAGAGGCGGACCGACCCATAGGGCGAGGTGGGGCGGCCGCCCTACCTCCCCTCCGGCAGCCCTTAGTCCCCGGTGCTCGCTCTGGTCCCTTCCGATGGCCTGAGGTTGAAGAAGAGCCGCAGCGCAGCGTTTTGTTCTGGCGTAAGAGAGAGAGCGACGGACGAACTGGATACTAGGCTATTCCTGGGCTGTTACCTGGGCTGTCAGTCTCCCGCGTGGGCCAGCGGCAGCATATAGGGGGCAGTGCGCCTCAGCTGACACTCGCCAGGAGCCTAAGTTCGAAGACGCACCCCAGACCGCGTTCTGACATGCGGCGACGGCGCTCCCGGTGCACCTGCCCCCAACCCCCAGCTCCCGGCACGAAGCAGGCGGCCCTGCGCGGCGGCGCGCCTGCCTGTCCCTGCATGCGTCACGGCAGCAGACGCAGCCGGCGCCCCTGCGCCTGTCCCTGCATGCGGCACGGCGGCAAACACGGCTGGCGCCATTGCCCCTGTGCGGTTGTGCGTGGCTGTGCAACCTGCGCCTGGACCTCAGCCCTCTGTTGTTACGGTGTCAAGATCACACCGATGTGACTGTGAATTATGGTCGTTGATTTGGGAAATTGTGGGGAAAGAAGAGGAAAATACAGAACAAACTGACTTGGGCCGCCATTGATTTGGGCCACCTCCCTAAATTCGCTAGGCCCAACGCCTCCCTCCACTCCCCCCGCGGCCTAGCTCTTCGCCGTCCAGTCCTTACCCCGGCGGCGTCCCATTTCAAAACCCGCGAAACCAAGCACGCACGGCGTCACGACCGCACCACCCCCAGAGGCCAGAGGCGGCAAGGCGGTCTCTCTCGGGCCCGGGCACCAGCGGCGATGTCGGCGGCGGCGAAGTCCAAGGCGAAGGCGAGCGGCGGCAAGCGGGCCGCGGCGGCGAAGGGACCCCGCCGAGGCGCTCGTCTCCGACAAGAGGCGGCGGGGAGCGCGGCGGCATGGACGACTCTGACCACGAGTTCGACAGGTGCCTTGCCTTGCCTGCTCCGCACCCCCCTCTCTCTCTCTCCACGCATGCTTTGGATTCGCCGCGTCCGTGAGCGAGGCCGTTGGTTCGAATCGGGGCGACGAAGCGAGGGTTTTCGTTCGTAACTGCGCCTCCGTTCCGTGACAATTTTTTGGGGGAAATTTCGTGCGATTGATTGATTCCTCTGTACACATTTCATGATCCGGGTGTGCCTTTATTGTGATTGGTGGAGGCAGTGACATGAAGGAGATCGTCACGCTGCTGAAGCACATCAAGGACAAGGCCCACAAGGACGACCAGAAGAAGACCGAGCAGGCCATTTCCAGGTGATTACGATTTCCATTCCGCGCACACCACCAGGATTTGGGAAATTGATAATTTTTTTACTATAGTTCTCACTTGAAACATGTATTATTATTTATTCTTTGCTTAAAAGGCAACATCTTAAATCCTGTTCGTTTGTTCTACAACTTGTCATTTTTTTAGCCAAAAAAATTTTGTAGTGTCTAAGCTCGCCCTATCTCCATTTTCGAGCTGGGTCCCGCCACTGACAACAGGTTTAGATGCAGTGGCAAAGGCTGTATATATCGGTCAATTATGATTCAAACATTCTCCCTCCATTTGAACACGTTGCGCGGGCTAGAAATGCAGAAGAAATAAGTTAGTCCTTCTATTGTTTTAATGCCATATAAGCCGGTACAAATGTGTGTGTATGTCCCTCTTGCATACCAAGCCCCAACTAAAGTATGCATAGAAAGCTAAGGTGCTCGAGGAAACATATTGCGCTTAGATATAAATAACATAACCAAAATAGTGAACTCTCGCTGAGCTGCTCAAAGAAGCGTGAAGCACCAATGGTAGAAGGATTTGCCGTGATGATGCCAAGAGGCTGGAGCTATGAGCACTATAAGCCTTTGATAAGTTGACGGATCAAGCCTGACACGCTCTGCTCATAAGGAAGATCAACTTATGAATTGAGAGGTGTGAAAAAAAAACAACAGCAAGAGTGCAGAGATGAGTATTCAGTAAGAGCATAAGGCTACAGGAGTATCACAAAGCACCTTGCAAAAGTTTCAAACTTTGCATAATGATGGAATCGACATAATAATGCCCTTCATGTCAATATTGCTTTCAAACCTTAAATTTGCGAACCAAATATGAGATAGTGGCAACTGCATAGTCACCTTAAAAATATTATTGAAATAATGGAGTATTTAGTGGTTACCAGGCACTATATAACATTTTGCTCTACAATCAGCAAGTAATTAGCAAATCAGGCTACTGCCATAAGAAATTAGAAAGGTAGAATAAGAAAACAAATAGTGGTGAAAAGAAGTAAAATGTGCAGGAATAAAGAAAGACACAATGCACCAATTTTAGATGGGAGGAATCTCTACCTGCAGACTATAGACTATATACACATTGTTGTAGTAGTTTTCAGAAATAGCACCGGTAGGAGGCCATGCGCTTTGTTATGGAGCCAAATATCCTAAGGTGAAATATCCTTTTTCCTAATCACCCTATGCAAGAAGAATGGCAAATGTTTCAAATTAGAAGTGCCATGATGAAATTTTCAACAAAGGTGTAACATTTATCCACCAAACAATATTGGCTACCTTGATTTGGTTATGATGTAGGCCTACAATTATTTCCTCCCCAAAGCCTGCAGTCAGGCTGCAAACTTAACACCTGTTAGGTAAACAGAAGCAGCACAGAGGAAAAATTAATCAGTAAACTAATCAAATGATTGAGTTTTTTTTGTGAGATGACACAAAACAATCGCTGTGCTCATCGTTGGAGTACCACTGAGGTCAAGAATAATAAAACATATCACTTAATTTTGCTGCAGGAATAATACTTTTATAAAC
The DNA here is from genome assembly GCA_030439765.1 of Tripidium arundinaceum. Taxonomy (NCBI): domain Eukaryota; kingdom Viridiplantae; phylum Streptophyta; class Magnoliopsida; order Poales; family Poaceae; genus Tripidium; species Tripidium arundinaceum. Next base: position 4,242 of record JAHUYU010003599.1, on the reverse strand, counting down.
CCCCGGGCAAGTCCTGTTGCATGAACTGGTAAGTGGTAACTAACCTTGGCTTCAATCATCAAAACTGCTTTTGGCTTCAACCATCAAAACTGCTTTTGTGTCAGTCCATAATATCATTGATTAGTTTAAAGGATTCCTGTGCTTAATCCACTGGTGCTTGTTTGTGCGCATCAGAAATTAAAAGCAATATTGTACAGTAAAAAAGCTACATATGTCCATAAATCTGAGCTTAGTTATCCTTTCCTATTCTATTTGATGCATAGATTGGTAAAACCTTATTTGTACTTGTAGGACCTTATTCATAGGATATACTTACAAAGATAAGTTTCTTGACACAGTGTCATAGAGTATAGAAACCACTGTCGGTTTCTGTATTGTGAGTGTCCTAAATAAACACTGACATGCTTGCTTGCTTCTCCCCGTCCGGCCGCATAAACGACGGAACGAGCCAACAAACGCCGATTGCCAGCCAGGAGACCAATTGCACGGCACACGACAAAGGAATTGTGGAAATCTAGGCAGTAGACACCGCCTGTTCACCTAAAATCCAAGCATTGCACCTGCTCACCTCTAATCCAAATAGCCCTCGTTCGGTTATCCAGGAACGATGCCCTCGAACGATTCCTAGCCGAAATGGTTATTAATTTGTATAACTTTGATCAGCTGGAATGGTTCCTAGTTCCATTTCACACTAACGAACGAGCCTAAAGGATACACCGCTCTAAATTCCAGGGCGTTGGTTGCGCGGCGCCGCGCCGGTGTAGCAAAAGCCAACACAGGTACCAACTCGCAGCTGGTCTCTGGAGGGAAGGGAGAGACCATGGACCATGGTGCTTGCAGTGTGAGAGTGCACGCGGAGCAAGGAGATTTCTCTTATCGGCCGAATACATGAACATGATTACAGAGAAAAAGAGCACAGTGCTCCTGTGTCCTGGCTAGTAAAAAAAGTGATCGATGCGCTGCTGCAGGTTGATATATATACCCACGAGCCATGGGACGTACTTCTACATGAAAAGAACTCGAGCTATTTTTCTTCAGTTTCTTCAGTTAAATTAGAAAGCCAGGCGCTGCTTTGCAGTGCCGTCCCCGTCCGAAGAGCGTAGTGTGTGCCAGATTGTGTATACAGATGAACCTTATATTTTGGAGAAGATATTAGAGACAGTATCAATAGTTTTTTTTCTGGAAATCTTTACTTCCAAGAATCATCATGCTTAGTTCTAAAGAAATGGTTAGATAACATATGTATTTGTTTTAGAGGCTTGTGAAGCACAGCGGTTGATTAGTTGAGATGGGAAAAAAAAACTCGATGATGGGTCATCCAGTAAGAGAAACAATTTTGGTGACAACTCTGCACATAGGGATAATGAAAATGTGTTGGTGAGGGTGGATTGTAAGAAGAAGAAATTAACTGGGATTTTGAAATGAACTTTTTATCTGGCATGACAATCATTTTAGAACGGTGAACAGATATCCACGTCATATATGAATCTGCTAACATAGTTCCAGCTTTCCATCCAGTCTTGTAATGAACAGATATGCAAGGGAACACTGGAGATCCACAGTATGCATCTTCTGATAACAGGGCCAAAATGTTTTGAGCCTAGAAAAAAAAAAGAAAAAAAAAACAGATGGCAAAGAAGCATACCTGGCAGGCTGGCTTAAACTCATCAAACAATGACATGAATGCCAACCACAACAAGCACACGCTTCCTGTAGTATGTGACCTTTCTAATCTTGCACATTTTACTTCTTGCATAGGGTGATTAGGAAAAAGGATATTTCACCTTAGGATATTTGGCTCCATAACAAAGCGCATGGCCTCCTACCGGTGCTATTTCTGAAAACTACTACAACAATGTGTATATAGTCCTATAGTCTGCAGGTAGAGATTCCTCCCATCTAAAATTGGTGCATTGTGTCTTTCTTTATTCCTGCACATTTTACTTCTTTTCACCACTATTTGTTTTCTTATTCTACCTTTCTAATTCTTATGGCAGTAGCCTGATTTGCTAATTACTTGCTGATTGTAGAGCAAAATGTTATATAGTGCCTGGTAACCACTAAATACTCCATTATTTCAATAATATTTTAAGGTGACTATGCAGTTGCCACTATCTCATATTTGGTTCGCAAATTTAAGGTTTGAAAGCAATATTGACATGAAGGGCATTATTATGTCGATTCCATCATTATGCAAAGTTTGAAACTTTTGCAAGGTGCTTTGTGATACTCCTGTAGCCTTATGCTCTTACTGAATACTCATCTCTGCACTCTTGCTGTTGTTTTTTTTTCACACCTCTCAATTCATAAGTTGATCTTCCTTATGAGCAGAGCGTGTCAGGCTTGATCCGTCAACTTATCAAAGGCTTATAGTGCTCATAGCTCCAGCCTCTTGGCATCATCATCGGCAAATCCTTCTACCATTGGTGCTTCACGCTTCTTTGAGCAGCTCAGCGAGAGTTCACTATTTTGGTTATGTTATTTATATCTTAACGGCAATATGTTTCCTCGAGCACCTTAGCTTTCTATGCATACTTTAGTTGGGGCTTGGTATGCAAGAGGACATACACACACATTTGTACCGGCTTATATGGCATTAAACAATAGAAGGACTACTTATTTCTTCTGCATTTCTAGCCCGCGCAACGTGTTCAAATGGAGGGAGAATGTTTGAATCATAATTGACCGATATATACAGCCTTTGCCACTGCATCTAAACCTGTTGTCAGTGGCGGACCCAGCTCGAAAATGGAGATAGGGCGAGCTTAGACACTACAAAATTTTTTTGGCTAAAAAAATGACAAGTTGTAGAAACAAACGAACAGGATTTAAGATGTTGCCTTTTAAGCAAAGAATAAATAATAATACATGTTTCAAGTGAGAACTATAGTAAAAAAATTATCAATTTCCCAAATCCTGGGTGGTGCGCGGAATGGAAATCGTAATCACCTGGAAATGGCCTGCTCGGTCTTCTTCTGGTCGTCCTTGTGGGCCTTGTCCTTGATGTGCTTCAGCAGCGTGACGATCTCCTTCATGTCACTGCCTCCACCAATCACAATAAAGCACACCCCGGATCATGAAATGTGTACAGAGGAATCAATCAATCGCACGAAATTTCCCCCAAAAAAATTGTCACGGAACGGAGGCGCAGTTACGAACGAAAACCCTCGCTTCGTCGCCCCGATTCGAACCAACGGCCTCGCTCACGGACCGCGGCGAATCCAAGCATGCGTGGAGAGAGAGAGAGGGGGGGTGCGGAGCAGGCAAGGCAAGGGCACCTGTCGAACTCGTGGTCAGAGTCGTCCATGCCGCCGCGCTCCCGCCGCCTCTTGTCGGAGACGAGCGCCTCGGCGGGGTCCCTTCGCCGCCGCGGCCCGCTTGCCCGCCGCTCGCCTTCGCCTTGGACTTCGCCGCCGCCGACATCGCCGCTGGTGCCCGGGCCCGAGAGAGACCGCCTTGCCGCCTCTGGCCTCTGGGGGTGGTGCGGTCGTGACGCCGTGCGTGCTTGGTTTCGCGGGTTTGAAATGGACGCCGCCGGGTAAGGACTGGACGGCGAAGAGCTAGGCCGCGGGGGGAGTGGAGGGAGGCGTTGGGCCTAGCGAATTTAGGGAGGTGGCCCAAATCAATGGCGGCCCCAAGTCAGTTTGTTCTGTATTTTCCTCTTCTTTCCCCACAATTTCCCAAATCAACGACCATAATTCACAGTCACATCGGTGTGATCTTGACACCGTAACAACAGAGGGCTGAGGTCCAGCGGCAGGTTGCACAGCCACGCACAACCGCACAGGGGCAATGGCGCCAGCCGTGTTTGCCGCCGTGCGCATGCAGGGACAGGGCGCAGGGGGCGCCGGCTGCGTCTGCTGCCGTGACGCATGCAGGGACAGGCAGGCGCGCCGCCGCGCAGGGCCGCCTGCTTCGTGCCGGGAGCTGGGGGTTGGGGGCAGGTGCACCGGGAGCGCCGTCGCCGCATGTCAGGAACGCGGTCTGGGGTGCGTCTTCGAACTTAGGCTCCTGGCGAGTGTCAGCTGAGGCGCACTGCCCCCTATATGCTGCCGCTGGCCCACGCGGGAGACTGACAGCCCAGGTAACAGCCCAGGAATAGCCTAGTATCCAGTTCGTCCGTCGCTCTCTCTCTTACGCCAGAACAAAACGCTGCGCTGCGGCTCTTCTTCAACCTCAGGCCATCGGAAGGGACCAGAGCGAGCACCGGGGACTAAGGGCTGGCCGGAGGGGAGGTAGGCG
>JAHUYU010002556.1:0-20143 GCA_030439765.1 Tripidium arundinaceum | reverse complement strand
CATTTGGATGCATGTGTCTCATTTTGATGTTGTAAAAGTAGATCTAATGTTGCATATGTTGCAATGGCTATAAATGTATGTTTCAAATGTTTTAGCTATTCAGACGTATGTTACAAGTGTTTTATCTGGATATTGCATATGTTGCAGTAGCTATACATAAGTTGCAAGCGTGTGTTCTAAATGTTTCACATGTTCAGATTTATGTTGCAAGTATTTTATCTAGATGCTACATATGTTGCAGTGGCTACATATATGTTGCGAGCGTATGTTTTAAATGTTTCACTTTGTTTTAGAGGTATGTTGAAGCAAATGCTTCAACAACAGAGCAGCAGGCGCAGGCATGCGGCAGCATGCGAAGTACTCCGACGTGAGCAGCGAGAGAGGGAATAGCAGGCGCACAGCATGCGAAGTAGCATGCAGCACGTTAGCGCAAAGTCTTCTCGTCTTGTCGGATCGCAGGAATCCGCTGCCACCACCATGCGCGAACGTTAGCCACATGTACTTCAGTTTGAGCAACCATCGCAGGTTCACGCCACCAGTCAGCCGGTGGGCAGAAGATCTCCGTGCCACGTCCCTGAGAGCCACAGTGAATCAACCGTTGCCTTCACCACTTCGCACTTTCCGTATTAATCCTACCCCTCCCGTCTCTGCTGCCCCACTTTCCCTCGCTCGATTCGATCTTTGCATGCGTGAATGTCCGAACGTCCGGACGCTAGCCACGCCCTTTCAATTTCACATCACGCGCTGGCCTACGGCACTACTGTCGGGGCACTCACAAGCAACAACATCGTTGCTGCAACATCCTGGTGCACAAGTGCCGTCTAGCAGGGCCCGGTGGTGACACCTATAGATATGGTTCTTTATTACAAAACTCTGATTATGAACAGACTGAAAATACAAAAAAAATTGCACAGAAGTATGAGCAACTTACTACCAAGAAAGAAAAAAAACTCGAACGAGCCCCATCTGAAAATATACAATGTCATGGCAACATGGAAAAGTAACAAACGGCAAGGTACAGATGTAGCGGAGGACTTCAGAGAGCAAGATGGGGGATACATGACACCTTTATCTGATATTTACATATTGTATGTAGTCGCAAAAATACACTATACCCCGTGAGACCGTACCAAATATTTACAAGTGCATGTTGAAGAAATACACAAGAAAGAAGACTAAATCAATCTTTGTTACGAGCGGACCGTTCCTTCTTTTGACCACCAAGAATTCGAGAAATTTGTAGCCCTCTACTGAAGGCTTGATTAAACAGCATACGCGTTTGGAACTCAGACACAAAGGGAAACCATGCCAATATAGTAATTGGAGTAAAGAGAAGCACCCCCATAATTATCTCATAGGCCCGTGCAAGGGCACGAACAGATCCCCATAATCCTACATATCGAGCAAGAGGCTTGCAAGCTTGTGCAATCTGAAAAATCAAATCATGCACAATAAGACAGCAGCAAGCATATTAGTATTATGAGTTTACAAACAATAAGTAAATGAAATGTAGAAAAAGCAAGAGAACGACGTACCAGTAGTATCCCCCATCCTGTGGGTAAGAATGCTAGAAAGCACACAAATATATCACGGAAGGTCATATGAAGAAATACTATCAAGACAATCAAAATAGCAGTGAAAGCAACAAATATCAAAAACTTGATCAGACGGAAGAATAGCTGGAAATCAGCACTGAATGTCCGCCTTCCCACCGACACTGTCTGCAAAGAATATAGGCAGCTTAGGAAAGAAACTAGAAATGTGACAATGTTAATAGCAGACAGAGATGCAGTGCTATATTTGTGTGCTTTCTAGCATTCTTACCCACAGGATGGGGGATACTACTGGTACGTCGTTCTCTTGCTTTTTCTACATTTCATTTACTTATTGTTTGTAAACTCATAATACTAATATGCTTGCTGCTGTCTTATTGTGCATGATTTGATTTTTCAGATTGCACAAGCTTGCAAGCCTCTTGCTCGATATGTAGGATTATGGGGATCTGTTCGTGCCCTTGCACGGGCCTATGAGATAATTATGGGGGTGCTTCTCTTTACTCCAATTACTATATTGGCATGGTTTCCCTTTGTGTCTGAGTTCCAAACGCGTATGCTGTTTAATCAAGCCTTCAGTAGAGGGCTACAAATTTCTCGAATTCTTGGTGGTCAAAAGAAGGAACGGTCCGCTCGTAACAAAGATTGATTTAGTCTTCTTTCTTGTGTATTTCTTCAACATGCACTTGTAAATATTTGGTACGGTCTCACGGGGTATAGTGTATTTTTGCGACTACATACAATATGTAAATATCAGATAAAGGTGTCATGTATCCCCCATCTTGCTCTCTGAAGTCCTCCGCTACATCTGTACCTTGCCGTTTGTTACTTTTCCATGTTGCCATGACATTGTATATTTTCAGATGGGGCTCGTTCGAGTTTTTTTTCTTTCTTGGTAGTAAGTTGCTCATACTTCTGTGCAATTTTTTTTGTATTTTCAGTCTGTTCATAATCAGAGTTTTGTAATAAAGAACCATATCTATAGGTGTCACCACCGGGCCCTGCTAGACGGCACTTGTGCACCAGGATGTTGCAGCAACGATGTTGTTGCTTGTGAGTGCCCCGACAGTAGTGCCGTAGGCCAGCGCGTGATGTGAAATTGAAAGGGCGTGGCTAGCGTCCGGACGTTCGGACATTCACGCATGCAAAGATCGAATCGAGCGAGGGAAAGTGGGGCAGCAGAGACGGGAGGGGTAGGATTAATACGGAAAGTGCGAAGTGGTGAAGGCAACGGTTGATTCACTGTGGCTCTCAGGGACGTGGCACGGAGATCTTCTGCCCACCGGCTGACTGGTGGCGTGAACCTGCGATGGTTGCTCAAACTGAAGTACATGTGGCTAACGTTCGCGCATGGTGGTGGCAGCGGATTCCTGCGATCCGACAAGACGAGAAGACTTTGCGCTAACGTGCTGCATGCTACTTCGCATGCTGTGCGCCTGCTATTCCCTCTCTCGCTGCTCACGTCGGAGTACTTCGCATGCTGCCGCATGCCTGCGCCTGCTGCTCTGTTGTTGAAGCATTTGCTTCAACATACCTCTAAAACAAAGTGAAACATTTAAAACATACGCTCGCAACATATATGTAGCCACTGCAACATATGTAGCATCTAGATAAAATACTTGCAACATAAATCTGAACATGTGAAACATTTAGAACACACGCTTGCAACTTATGTATAGCTACTGCAACATATGCAATATCCAGATAAAACACTTGTAACATACGTCTGAATAGCTAAAACATTTGAAACATACATTTATAGCCATTGCAACATATGCAACATTAGATCTACTTTTACAACATCAAAATGAGACACATGCATCCAAATGAAACGTATGAAATGTACATCTGAAACACATATACGGAGCTCGATGCCCTAGTGCGCGTAGAGGTCACCGGTGCGGAGCTCATCGGTGGCACGGATCTCGACGGGTGAATGGAGTGTGGCCGTGGCGGAAGACATAGTGGAAGCGGTGAATCCGTGCCATTTTTTAGTCTTACGTCACCATCGCTGCTCATTAGTCTTTGTAACTCAACTTTAGCGAGGCACGGGCAGGGTTGTGCGGGAGGCACGCAGCGTGTATGGGGTCCACCCGTCCGGACGCCTATAGGTATCATTATCGTATTTAAAAATATCTAGCTAGCACATTATAGTATTTTTCTTTGATATAAAGATTTTTATTTGCCGAGAAGCCTTGCCGGACAGCCGTACTAGTCTTTGTAACTCAACTTTAGCGAGGCACGGGCAGGGTTGTGCGGGAGGCACGCAGCGTGTATGGGGTCCGCCCGTCCGGATGCCCTATAGGTATCATTATCGTATTTAAAAATATCTAGCTAGCACATTATAGTATTTTTCTTTGATATAAAGATTTTTTTTATTTGCCGAGAAGCCTTGCCGGACAGCCGTACGGTGACTTCGCCACAGACACCAGGTGCTAATTGTATGTTGTGTCATCCACTAAAATTAGGGCCTTGTTTAGATTCCAGAATTCACCCTAAATTCCATTATGCAAAAAGAAGATTATTCATCACATCAAAATGCCGGCACATATATAGAGTACTAAATGTAGATGAAATCAAAAACTAATTGCACAGTTTTGTTGTACTTTGCGAGACGAACATTTTGAGCCTAATTAATCAAGATTTGGACAATTATTACCAAAAAAACAAAAGTGCTACAGTGCTCGGGGTAGCACCGTGCAGAATCGGTCACTCCCGAGTCGGGTAACTAAACAAGGCCTAGACGCTAATCTTATGTCATGTACTCACGTCATCCATCCCTGATGTCGCATTATTGGAGTAGAAGGATAAGAATAAACGGTAATGATATCAGCTGGACCAGAGTACATGAATAAAGTCGACGTGACTCCGCATCCTTGCGGTACCCGGAGCAGGGTTAAAAATACCGCTCGGTTTACCGCGGTAAACCGCGGTTACCGCCCTAACCGGGCCGGACCAGTTCCGGTCCGGTCCGGTTAGGTATTCCCCAAATTCAAATTTAAAATTTGAAAAAAAAATGCTGAAAAAATTCCTAAAAATAGTTTATGATTTATAGAAGCCAATGGTGTAAAAATTTTTCAAATTCGAGTTCGTTTAGTATTTATTTATACGTATAGAAGTTTGAAAAAAAAAAAAATCCCGGTCCCGGCCCGTTAAGGCCCCCAAATTCAAATTTAAAATTTGAAAAAAACAAAAAATACTGAAAAAATTCCTAAAAATAGTTCATGATTTATAGAAGCCAATGGTGTAAAAATTTTTCAAATTCGAGTTCGTTTAGTATTTATTTATACGTATAGAAGTTTGAAAAAAAAAAGAAAAAAGAAAATTCCAAACCGAGCGGTAACCGGCCGGTTTGACCGGTTTACCGCTCGGTTTGGAATTTTCTTTTTTCTTTTTTTTTTCAAACTTCTATACGTATAAATAAATACTAAACGAACTCGAATTTGAAAAATTTTTACACCATTGGCTTCTATAAATCATGAACTATTTTTAGGAATTTTTTCAGTATTTTTGTTTTTTTCAAATTTTAAATTTGAATTTGGGGGCCTTAACGGGCCGGGACCGGGATTTTTTTTTTTTTTCAAACTTCTATACGTATAAATAAATACTAAACGAACTCGAATTTGAAAAATTTTTACACCATTGGCTTCTATAAATCATAAACTATTTTTAGGAATTTTTTCAGCATTTTTTTTTCAAATTTTAAATTTGAATTTGGGGAATACCTAACCGGACCGGACCGGAACTGGTCCGGCCCGGTTAGGGCGGTAACCGCGGTTTACCGCGGTAAACCGAGCGGTATTTTTAACCCTGCTCCGGGTACCGCAAGGATGCGGAGTCACGTCGACTTTATTCATGTACTCTGGTCCAGCTGATATCATTACCGTTTATTCTTATCCTTCTACTCCAATAATGCGACATCAGGGATGGATGACGTGAGTACATGACATAAGATTAGCGTCTAGGCCTTGTTTAGTTACCCGACTCGGGAGTGACCGATTCTGCACGGTGCTACCCCGAGCACTGTAGCACTTTTGTTTTTTTGGTAATAATTGTCCAAATCTTGATTAATTAGGCTCAAAATGTTCGTCTCGCAAAGTACAACAAAACTGTGCAATTAGTTTTTGATTTCATCTACATTTAGTACTCTATATATGTGCCGGCATTTTGATGTGATGAATAATCTTCTTTTTGCATAATGGAATTTAGGGTGAATTCTGGAATCTAAACAAGGCCCTAATTTTAGTGGATGACACAACATACAATTAGCACCTGGTGTCTGTGGCGAAGTCACCGTACGGCTGTCCGGCAAGGCTTCTCGGCAAATAAAAAAAATCTTTATATCAAAGAAAAATACTATAATGTGCTAGCTAGATATTTTTAAATACGATAATGATACCTATAGGGCATCCGGACGGGCGGACCCCATACACGCTGCGTGCCTCCCGCACAACCCTGCCCGTGCCTCGCTAAAGTTGAGTTACAAAGACTAGTACGGCTGTCCGGCAAGGCTTCTCGGCAAATAAAAATCTTTATATCAAAGAAAAATACTATAATGTGCTAGCTAGATATTTTTAAATACGATAATGATACCTATAGGCGTCCGGACGGGTGGACCCCATACACGCTGCGTGCCTCCCGCACAACCCTGCCCGTGCCTCGCTAAAGTTGAGTTACAAAGACTAATGAGCAGCGATGGTGACGTAAGACTAAAAAATGGCACGGATTCACCGCTTCCACTATGTCTTCCGCCACGGCCACACTCCATTCACCCGTCGAGATCCGTGCCACCGATGAGCTCCGCACCGGTGACCTCTACGCGCACTAGGGCATCGAGCTCCGTATATGTGTTTCAGATGTACATTTCATACGTTTCATTTGGATGCATGTGTCTCATTTTGATGTTGTAAAAGTAGATCTAATGTTGCATATGTTGCAATGGCTATAAATGTATGTTTCAAATGTTTTAGCTATTCAGACGTATGTTACAAGTGTTTTATCTGGATATTGCATATGTTGCAGTAGCTATACATAAGTTGCAAGCGTGTGTTCTAAATGTTTCACATGTTCAGATTTATGTTGCAAGTATTTTATCTAGATGCTACATATGTTGCAGTGGCTACATATATGTTGCGAGCGTATGTTTTAAATGTTTCACTTTGTTTTAGAGGTATGTTGAAGCAAATGCTTCAACAACAGAGCAGCAGGCGCAGGCATGCGGCAGCATGCGAAGTACTCCGACGTGAGCAGCGAGAGAGGGAATAGCAGGCGCACAGCATGCGAAGTAGCATGCAGCACGTTAGCGCAAAGTCTTCTCGTCTTGTCGGATCGCAGGAATCCGCTGCCACCACCATGCGCGAACGTTAGCCACATGTACTTCAGTTTGAGCAACCATCGCAGGTTCACGCCACCAGTCAGCCGGTGGGCAGAAGATCTCCGTGCCACGTCCCTGAGAGCCACAGTGAATCAACCGTTGCCTTCACCACTTCGCACTTTCCGTATTAATCCTACCCCTCCCGTCTCTGCTGCCCCACTTTCCCTCGCTCGATTCGATCTTTGCATGCGTGAATGTCCGAACGTCCGGACGCTAGCCACGCCCTTTCAATTTCACATCACGCGCTGGCCTACGGCACTACTGTCGGGGCACTCACAAGCAACAACATCGTTGCTGCAACATCCTGGTGCACAAGTGCCGTCTAGCAGGGCCCGGTGGTGACACCTATAGATATGGTTCTTTATTACAAAACTCTGATTATGAACAGACTGAAAATACAAAAAAAATTGCACAGAAGTATGAGCAACTTACTACCAAGAAAGAAAAAAAACTCGAACGAGCCCCATCTGAAAATATACAATGTCATGGCAACATGGAAAAGTAACAAACGGCAAGGTACAGATGTAGCGGAGGACTTCAGAGAGCAAGATGGGGGATACATGACACCTTTATCTGATATTTACATATTGTATGTAGTCGCAAAAATACACTATACCCCGTGAGACCGTACCAAATATTTACAAGTGCATGTTGAAGAAATACACAAGAAAGAAGACTAAATCAATCTTTGTTACGAGCGGACCGTTCCTTCTTTTGACCACCAAGAATTCGAGAAATTTGTAGCCCTCTACTGAAGGCTTGATTAAACAGCATACGCGTTTGGAACTCAGACACAAAGGGAAACCATGCCAATATAGTAATTGGAGTAAAGAGAAGCACCCCCATAATTATCTCATAGGCCCGTGCAAGGGCACGAACAGATCCCCATAATCCTACATATCGAGCAAGAGGCTTGCAAGCTTGTGCAATCTGAAAAATCAAATCATGCACAATAAGACAGCAGCAAGCATATTAGTATTATGAGTTTACAAACAATAAGTAAATGAAATGTAGAAAAAGCAAGAGAACGACGTACCAGTAGTATCCCCCATCCTGTGGGTAAGAATGCTAGAAAGCACACAAATATAGCACTGCATCTCTGTCTGCTATTAACATTGTCACATTTCTAGTTTCTTTCCTAAGCTGCCTATATTCTTTGCAGACAGTGTCGGTGGGAAGGCGGACATTCAGTGCTGATTTCCAGCTATTCTTCCGTCTGATCAAGTTTTTGATATTTGTTGCTTTCACTGCTATTTTGATTGTCTTGATAGTATTTCTTCATATGACCTTCCGTGATATATTTGTGTGCTTTCTAGCATTCTTACCCACAGGATGGGGGATACTACTGGTACGTCGTTCTCTTGCTTTTTCTACATTTCATTTACTTATTGTTTGTAAACTCATAATACTAATATGCTTGCTGCTGTCTTATTGTGCATGATTTGATTTTTCAGATTGCACAAGCTTGCAAGCCTCTTGCTCGATATGTAGGATTATGGGGATCTGTTCGTGCCCTTGCACGGGCCTATGAGATAATTATGGGGGTGCTTCTCTTTACTCCAATTACTATATTGGCATGGTTTCCCTTTGTGTCTGAGTTCCAAACGCGTATGCTGTTTAATCAAGCCTTCAGTAGAGGGCTACAAATTTCTCGAATTCTTGGTGGTCAAAAGAAGGAACGGTCCGCTCGTAACAAAGATTGATTTAGTCTTCTTTCTTGTGTATTTCTTCAACATGCACTTGTAAATATTTGGTACGGTCTCACGGGGTATAGTGTATTTTTGCGACTACATACAATATGTAAATATCAGATAAAGGTGTCATGTATCCCCCATCTTGCTCTCTGAAGTCCTCCGCTACATCTGTACCTTGCCGTTTGTTACTTTTCCATGTTGCCATGACATTGTATATTTTCAGATGGGGCTCGTTCGAGTTTTTTTTCTTTCTTGGTAGTAAGTTGCTCATACTTCTGTGCAATTTTTTTTGTATTTTCAGTCTGTTCATAATCAGAGTTTTGTAATAAAGAACCATATCTATAGGTGTCACCACCGGGCCCTGCTAGACGGCACTTGTGCACCAGGATGTTGCAGCAACGATGTTGTTGCTTGTGAGTGCCCCGACAGTAGTGCCGTAGGCCAGCGCGTGATGTGAAATTGAAAGGGCGTGGCTAGCGTCCGGACGTTCGGACATTCACGCATGCAAAGATCGAATCGAGCGAGGGAAAGTGGGGCAGCAGAGACGGGAGGGGTAGGATTAATACGGAAAGTGCGAAGTGGTGAAGGCAACGGTTGATTCACTGTGGCTCTCAGGGACGTGGCACGGAGATCTTCTGCCCACCGGCTGACTGGTGGCGTGAACCTGCGATGGTTGCTCAAACTGAAGTACATGTGGCTAACGTTCGCGCATGGTGGTGGCAGCGGATTCCTGCGATCCGACAAGACGAGAAGACTTTGCGCTAACGTGCTGCATGCTACTTCGCATGCTGTGCGCCTGCTATTCCCTCTCTCGCTGCTCACGTCGGAGTACTTCGCATGCTGCCGCATGCCTGCGCCTGCTGCTCTGTTGTTGAAGCATTTGCTTCAACATACCTCTAAAACAAAGTGAAACATTTAAAACATACGCTCGCAACATATATGTAGCCACTGCAACATATGTAGCATCTAGATAAAATACTTGCAACATAAATCTGAACATGTGAAACATTTAGAACACACGCTTGCAACTTATGTATAGCTACTGCAACATATGCAATATCCAGATAAAACACTTGTAACATACGTCTGAATAGCTAAAACATTTGAAACATACATTTATAGCCATTGCAACATATGCAACATTAGATCTACTTTTACAACATCAAAATGAGACACATGCATCCAAATGAAACGTATGAAATGTACATCTGAAACACATATACGGAGCTCGATGCCCTAGTGCGCGTAGAGGTCACCGGTGCGGAGCTCATCGGTGGCACGGATCTCGACGGGTGAATGGAGTGTGGCCGTGGCGGAAGACATAGTGGAAGCGGTGAATCCGTGCCATTTTTTAGTCTTACGTCACCATCGCTGCTCATTAGTCTTTGTAACTCAACTTTAGCGAGGCACGGGCAGGGTTGTGCGGGAGGCACGCAGCGTGTATGGGGTCCACCCGTCCGGACGCCTATAGGTATCATTATCGTATTTAAAAATATCTAGCTAGCACATTATAGTATTTTTCTTTGATATAAAGATTTTTATTTGCCGAGAAGCCTTGCCGGACAGCCGTACTAGTCTTTGTAACTCAACTTTAGCGAGGCACGGGCAGGGTTGTGCGGGAGGCACGCAGCGTGTATGGGGTCCGCCCGTCCGGATGCCCTATAGGTATCATTATCGTATTTAAAAATATCTAGCTAGCACATTATAGTATTTTTCTTTGATATAAAGATTTTTTTTATTTGCCGAGAAGCCTTGCCGGACAGCCGTACGGTGACTTCGCCACAGACACCAGGTGCTAATTGTATGTTGTGTCATCCACTAAAATTAGGGCCTTGTTTAGATTCCAGAATTCACCCTAAATTCCATTATGCAAAAAGAAGATTATTCATCACATCAAAATGCCGGCACATATATAGAGTACTAAATGTAGATGAAATCAAAAACTAATTGCACAGTTTTGTTGTACTTTGCGAGACGAACATTTTGAGCCTAATTAATCAAGATTTGGACAATTATTACCAAAAAAACAAAAGTGCTACAGTGCTCGGGGTAGCACCGTGCAGAATCGGTCACTCCCGAGTCGGGTAACTAAACAAGGCCTAGACGCTAATCTTATGTCATGTACTCACGTCATCCATCCCTGATGTCGCATTATTGGAGTAGAAGGATAAGAATAAACGGTAATGATATCAGCTGGACCAGAGTACATGAATAAAGTCGACGTGACTCCGCATCCTTGCGGTACCCGGAGCAGGGTTAAAAATACCGCTCGGTTTACCGCGGTAAACCGCGGTTACCGCCCTAACCGGGCCGGACCAGTTCCGGTCCGGTCCGGTTAGGTATTCCCCAAATTCAAATTTAAAATTTGAAAAAAAAATGCTGAAAAAATTCCTAAAAATAGTTTATGATTTATAGAAGCCAATGGTGTAAAATTTTTCAAATTCGAGTTCGTTTAGTATTTATTTATACGTATAGAAGTTTGAAAAAAAAAAAAATCCCGGTCCCGGCCCGTTAAGGCCCCCAAATTCAAATTTAAAATTTGAAAAAAACAAAAAATACTGAAAAAATTCCTAAAAATAGTTCATGATTTATAGAAGCCAATGGTGTAAAAATTTTTCAAATTCGAGTTCGTTTAGTATTTATTTATACGTATAGAAGTTTGAAAAAAAAAAGAAAAAAGAAAATTCCAAACCGAGCGGTAAACCGGTCAAACCGGCCGGTTACCGCTCCAAACCGGCCGGTAAACCGGACCGAACTGAACTGAAGGAGCGTTTGAATTTGAATTTGAATTCGGCCGGTTACCGGTAAACCGAGCCGGTTTACCGCTACCGGACCCCGGCGGTTACCGGAAACCGGTCGGTAAAAAAAACCCTGACCCGGAGGTGTTTAGTTCCTCCCTAAAAAATTTTCACCCCGTCACATCAGATATTTGATACATGCATAGAGTATTAAATGTAGAAGAAAAAATAACTAATTACACAAATTACGATAAATTTGTGAGACAAATTTTTTAAGCATAATTAATCCATAATTTGACAATGTTGTGCTACAGTAAACCTATGCTAATGATGGATTAATTATGCTTAATAAATTCATCTTGCGGCTTCCAGACGAGTTATATAATTAGTTTTTTTATTAGTATCTGAACACCCATTTCAAGATCCATAAAATATCTAACGTGACATCCTAAAATTTTTCGCCTAGGAACTAACCAACCCTCTTAAAACAGAAAATCGGACGCTCGGATCCAGCATTTTCTAAACTGAAACCGCATTTCAGGTGACCACCCAAGGAGCAGGCCGGCGTGCACACCCTCTCCTGCGCTTTCATCAGCCGACCGTCCTGGTTCTCTGTTCTGTTTCCCGACCAGGCCAGCGTACAGGTAACAGGTGGGCATTTCATTTGCCGACCGCCCTGGTCGGTGTTCCAAAACGCCCGCTGAGTTCCGGCTGTGCTGTGCGTGCTTTCCTTCCTCCACTGGAGCCCATCTCGTACCAGGCGCTGTTGCCGCCGGCGGTGTGGAGCCTGGAGAAGGAGAAGACGGCCTCTGTGAAGTCCGGCCAGGTTTGAGTAACAACGCCAGCAAATGAGCGTCCGTAGCTCGTTGTCCAAGGGCAAAACTCACGTTCGTTTCAGTGGCCTCTGCATCCATCACGCTTGCAGATCCAGGAACCGAGAAGCAAACAGAGCAGTGAAAAGGGATGAGGAGCAATCACGTGTGCTCTAGCAGATGAATGAATGGAGGCAGGCCATGCCATATAAAAATGGCAGAAAAGCTTCGGGACGATAGATAGATGCTACAGCACGAATGCGCACAAAGCGGAAAAAAAACCCCCCACGATCACGAGTTCACGACCACGGCCACGACCAAATGGTGAAAGGGGTCCCGGATGGCAGCCTCAAACGCCGCTGCCGTCGTCCCCACTCGCCAACGGTGCAGCGGTGCTCGCCTCGTCAATCGCCAAGAGGCCAACGCTGTCCAGCCTATCATCATGTGTGTATTGAGCCAAAACCTCACCAACCTCGCAAACCAAGCCATAGTTAATTAGCCAATAGCCAGTGGCCTGTGACAGGCTAGCAGCTCTGCTCATCACTCGCTCGTCTTCGCTTGCTTGCTATCAGGGGCGTGTGTGTGTGTGTGTGTGTGTGTGTGAGAGAGAGAGAGCCATGGCGACGCAGCGGCACGTGGCGGCGGCGGCGCTGCTGGCCTGCCTCCTGCTCCCGGTGCTGCCGGTGCACGGGCGCAACATCACGGCCATCCTCCAGGGGTACAAGGAGTACAAGCTGTACAACCAGTACCTATCGGAGACGAAGGTGTGCGACGAGATCAACTCGCGGCAGTCGACGTCGATGACCATCCTGGTGCTCTCCAACGACGCCATGACCACGCTGGCCAAGGACGCCGGGGACTCGCTTCCGGCCATCAAGAACGCGCTGCGCCTCCACTCGGTGCTCGACTACTACGACCGCAAGAAGGTGAAGAAGTACGGCGACGAGAGCGCCGCCACGCTGTACCAGGCCACGGGCGACGCCGCGGAAACCACGGGCAACGTCAAGGTGGTGGACCAGGAGGACAAGAACTACGGCTTCTCCGCCGCCACGGCGGGCGCCAGGATCTGCACCGTCACCAAGGAGGTGGAGACGCACCCGTTCAAGTTCGCCATCCTCGAGGTCACGGCGCCCATCGAGTTCGACGGCCTCTTCGACGTCCCTTCCACCGCCAACCTCACCCGCCTCCTGGAGCGCGCCGGCTGCAAGGTGTTCGCGTCGCTGGCCGCCTCCACGGGCGTGCTCAAGTCGTACGAGGACGCCATGGACAAGGGCCTCACCCTGTTCGCCGTCAACGACGACGCGTTCAGCGCCAAGGACGTGCCCGACGTCAAGACCATGTCCAAAGCCAACCTCACCAAGCTCCTCCAGCTCCACGCCCTGCCTTCCTACAACACCAAGACGTCGCTCAAGTCCGTCAAGGGCCCGCTCCGCACGCTGGCCGCCAAGGACGACGTCACGGTGGTCGCCAAGGGCGACGACGTCTCGCTCGACACCGGCAAGACAAGGTCCCGCGTATCGCGTCCACCGTCGTCGACAGCGTCCCGTTCTGTCTGCTCACCATGGACAGCCTCCTGGTGCCGCCGGAACTCTACGTCGGCGCCCCGGAGCCGGCACCGGCGCCAGCGGACGCGCCACAGGGGTCCCCGCCCGCGGCGGATGCACCGTCGGTGGCCTCGGACCACGCGGATCACAAGTCCAAGAAGCCGTCGGCGTCGTCCGCCGTCGCGTCGCGCCCGGTGGCCGCGCTCGCCGCGGCAGCCGTGTGTTCCGTCGTGCTCGCGTCCCTCTTGTGATTGTGATGCAATGCAACTGAAGAGAGAACATTTTGGCTAGCTCCGGCTGGCTGCTGGCAGCACGTCCTCCACTGTTGCTTGGCAGCTCCTCCGATCCAAGCAGATACTCCGTTTCCCTGTGATATCTCTCCTCTGCCCTGTTCCGGCCGTTGGTTGATTGAATTTGTTGGTGCATTGCCATTTTCCCATGTAATTTGAGCAAAAAACATGTACATTTTCCCCCCTTTTTTCATGATAGTTTCAGAACACGATATTCTATCCGGTTCAGTCTTAGTCTTGGTATTACTCTTGCAGAGCAGCTGCGCTATTTCGCAACTGGCTTCCGGATCCTGAGATCCAATCCTGTTTCGGCAAAAAAAAGATTCTTCCGTAGTGAAAGAAGTCAAACGAGAAGAACAGATCTGGAAGTTTTTTTTTTTGGTTTTATTACTGAACCAGATCTGAAAACTTTACTGGTCCCGAGTGGAGTGAAGGTGGATTTGCGTAACTGTGCCGCACTGAGTTTAAATTGGACGGAGGTGAGCACGTGAGTTTTGCCCTTGGACAACGAGCTACGGACGCTCATTTGCTGGCGTTGTTACTCAAACCTGGCCGGACTTCACAGAGGCCGTCTTCTCCTTCTCCAGGCTCCACACCGCCGGCGGCAACAGCGCCTGGTACGAGATGGGCTCCAGTGGAGGAAGGAAAGCACGCACAGCACAGCCGGAACTCAGCGGGCGTTTTGGAACACCGACCAGGGCGGTCGGCAAATGAAATGCCCACCTGTTACCTGTACGCTGGCCTGGTCGGGAAACAGAACAGAGAACCAGGACGGTCGGCTGATGAAAGCGCAGGAGAGGGTGTGCACGCCGGCCTGCTCCTTGGGTGGTCACCTGAAATGCGGTTTCAGTTTAGAAAATGCTGGATCCGAGCGTCCGATTTTCTGTTTTAAGGGGTTGGTTAGTTCCTAGGCGAAAAATTTTAGGATGTCACGTTAGATATTTTATGGGATCTTGAAATGGGTGTTCAGATACTAATAAAAAAACTAATTATATAACTCGTCTGGAAGCCGCAAGATGAATTTATTAAGCATAATTAATCCATCATTAGCATAGGTTTACTGTAGCACAACATTGTCAAATTATGGATTAATTATGCTTAAAAAATTTGTCTCACAAATTTATCGTAATTTGTGTAATTAGTTATTTTTTCTTCTACATTTAATACTCTATGCATGTATCAAATATCTGATGTGACGGGGTGAAAATTTTTTAGGGAGGAACTAAACACCTCCGGGTCAGGGTTTTTTTTACCGACCGGTTTCCGGTAACCGCCGGGGTCCGGTAGCGGTAAACCGGCTCGGTTTACCGGTAACCGGCCGAATTCAAATTCAAATTCAAACGCTCCTTCAGTTCAGTTCGGTCCGGTTTACCGGCCGGTTTGGAGCGGTAACCGGCCGGTTTGACCGGTTTACCGCTCGGTTTGGAATTTTCTTTTTTCTTTTTTTTTTCAAACTTCTATACGTATAAATAAATACTAAACGAACTCGAATTTGAAAAATTTTTACACCATTGGCTTCTATAAATCATGAACTATTTTTAGGAATTTTTTCAGTATTTTTTGTTTTTTTCAAATTTTAAATTTGAATTTGGGGGCCTTAACGGGCCGGGACCGGGATTTTTTTTTTTTTCAAACTTCTATACGTATAAATAAATACTAAACGAACTCGAATTTGAAAAATTTTTACACCATTGGCTTCTATAAATCATAAACTATTTTTAGGAATTTTTTCAGCATTTTTTTTCAAATTTTAAATTTGAATTTGGGGAATACCTAACCGGACCGGACCGGAACTGGTCCGGCCCGGTTAGGGCGGTAACCGCGGTTTACCGCGGTAAACCGAGCGGTATTTTAACCCTGCTCCGGGTACCGCAAGGATGCGGAGTCACGTCGACTTTATTCATGTACTCTGGTCCAGCTGATATCATTACCGTTTATTCTTATCCTTCTACTCCAATAATGCGACATCAGGGATGGATGACGTGAGTACATGACATAAGATTAGCGTCTAGGCCTTGTTTAGTTACCCGACTCGGGAGTGACCGATTCTGCACGGTGCTACCCCGAGCACTGTAGCACTTTTGTTTTTTTTGGTAATAATTGTCCAAATCTTGATTAATTAGGCTCAAAATGTTCGTCTCGCAAAGTACAACAAAACTGTGCAATTAGTTTTTGATTTCATCTACATTTAGTACTCTATATATGTGCCGGCATTTTGATGTGATGAATAATCTTCTTTTTGCATAATGGAATTTAGGGTGAATTCTGGAATCTAAACAAGGCCCTAATTTTAGTGGATGACACAACATACAATTAGCACCTGGTGTCTGTGGCGAAGTCACCGTACGGCTGTCCGGCAAGGCTTCTCGGCAAATAAAAAAAATCTTTATATCAAAGAAAAATACTATAATGTGCTAGCTAGATATTTTTAAATACGATAATGATACCTATAGGGCATCCGGACGGGCGGACCCCATACACGCTGCGTGCCTCCCGCACAACCCTGCCCGTGCCTCGCTAAAGTTGAGTTACAAAGACTAGTACGGCTGTCCGGCAAGGCTTCTCGGCAAATAAAAATCTTTATATCAAAGAAAAATACTATAATGTGCTAGCTAGATATTTTTAAATACGATAATGATACCTATAGGCGTCCGGACGGGTGGACCCCATACACGCTGCGTGCCTCCCGCACAACCCTGCCCGTGCCTCGCTAAAGTTGAGTTACAAAGACTAATGAGCAGCGATGGTGACGTAAGACTAAAAAATGGCACGGATTCACCGCTTCCACTATGTCTTCCGCCACGGCCACACTCCATTCACCCGTCGAGATCCGTGCCACCGATGAGCTCCGCACCGGTGACCTCTACGCGCACTAGGGCATCGAGCTCCGTATATGTGTTTCAGATGTACATTTCATACGTTTCATTTGGATGCATGTGTCTCATTTGATGTTGTAAAAGTAGATCTAATGTTGCATATGTTGCAATGGCTATAAATGTATGTTTCAAATGTTTTAGCTATTCAGACGTATGTTACAAGTGTTTTATCTGGATATTGCATATGTTGCAGTAGCTATACATAAGTTGCAAGCGTGTGTTCTAAATGTTTCACATGTTCAGATTTATGTTGCAAGTATTTTATCTAGATGCTACATATGTTGCAGTGGCTACATATATGTTGCGAGCGTATGTTTTAAATGTTTCACTTTGTTTTAGAGGTATGTTGAAGCAAATGCTTCAACAACAGAGCAGCAGGCGCAGGCATGCGGCAGCATGCGAAGTACTCCGACGTGAGCAGCGAGAGAGGGAATAGCAGGCGCACAGCATGCGAAGTAGCATGCAGCACGTTAGCGCAAAGTCTTCTCGTCTTGTCGGATCGCAGGAATCCGCTGCCACCACCATGCGCGAACGTTAGCCACATGTACTTCAGTTTGAGCAACCATCGCAGGTTCACGCCACCAGTCAGCCGGTGGGCAGAAGATCTCCGTGCCACGTCCCTGAGAGCCACAGTGAATCAACCGTTGCCTTCACCACTTCGCACTTTCCGTATTAATCCTACCCCTCCCGTCTCTGCTGCCCCACTTTCCCTCGCTCGATTCGATCTTTGCATGCGTGAATGTCCGAACGTCCGGACGCTAGCCACGCCCTTTCAATTTCACATCACGCGCTGGCCTACGGCACTACTGTCGGGGCACTCACAAGCAACAACATCGTTGCTGCAACATCCTGGTGCACAAGTGCCGTCTAGCAGGGCCCGGTGGTGACACCTATAGATATGGTTCTTTATTACAAAACTCTGATTATGAACAGACTGAAAATACAAAAAAAATTGCACAGAAGTATGAGCAACTTACTACCAAGAAAGAAAAAAAACTCGAACGAGCCCCATCTGAAAATATACAATGTCATGGCAACATGGAAAAGTAACAAACGGCAAGGTACAGATGTAGCGGAGGACTTCAGAGAGCAAGATGGGGGATACATGACACCTTTATCTGATATTTACATATTGTATGTAGTCGCAAAAATACACTATACCCCGTGAGACCGTACCAAATATTTACAAGTGCATGTTGAAGAAATACACAAGAAAGAAGACTAAATCAATCTTTGTTACGAGCGGACCGTTCCTTCTTTTGACCACCAAGAATTCGAGAAATTTGTAGCCCTCTACTGAAGGCTTGATTAAACAGCATACGCGTTTGGAACTCAGACACAAAGGGAAACCATGCCAATATAGTAATTGGAGTAAAGAGAAGCACCCCCATAATTATCTCATAGGCCCGTGCAAGGGCACGAACAGATCCCCATAATCCTACATATCGAGCAAGAGGCTTGCAAGCTTGTGCAATCTGAAAAATCAAATCATGCACAATAAGACAGCAGCAAGCATATTAGTATTATGAGTTTACAAACAATAAGTAAATGAAATGTAGAAAAAGCAAGAGAACGACGTACCAGTAGTATCCCCCATCCTGTGGGTAAGAATGCTAGAAAGCACACAAATATATCACGGAAGGTCATATGAAGAAATACTATCAAGACAATCAAAATAGCAGTGAAAGCAACAAATATCAAAAACTTGATCAGACGGAAGAATAGCTGGAAATCAGCACTGAATGTCCGCCTTCCCACCGACACTGTCTGCAAAGAATATAGGCAGCTTAGGAAAGAAACTAGAAATGTGACAATGTTAATAGCAGACAGAGATGCAGTGCTAAGAACATTGTACTATTATTACTATAAGATCCATATTCTGTTCACATTTACCTTCATAACGAGCAGAGCTGCCACAATTACGAGCCAAGAAATTAAATATACCTACAATAAATAGCATTGCAAACATATAAATGATCCATAAAACTAATCATACAATCGAAGTATAGCTTTTTTAATATAATCAACCTGAAAAGCTTACCAAGATGCTTTTGTCATGTGTGATATGTAAGTGGTAAACAAGGCCATACTGGTATATGAAAAAACGCACGGCCAAGATTATCTCAACAAAGCGTCCTATTGTTCCTGAATGTTTTAGATGATCCTGCTCCACTTCCCACCAAGATTCCCAGCTCTTGTCTGGTGATACACCAATCCACCACGATTGCTGATCCACTTATTCCAATCAGACCAATCATCAACAATTTTTGCCCACTCAAATCCGGAGGGGTTGAATAGAAAGGGTGCAAATAGCCAGGTCAATACCAGGAACCACATAGAGAAGGTAATAAAAATATAGGCAATGGCTGAGCGATAAGATTGACCAAATAGTTGGTATACAATGAGCAGAATCATCAGCTCAATCCCTTTAACAAAGTGGCTGCGAGAGTAGAGTCTATAATTCTCTGCAAACTTAGCATGAAAGACGACAAATCCCCTACCAGTACCTCTGTACTGAGCACCTCCATGAAGCAACATTCTTCCATAGTAGTGAGTCTTCGTGCCAAGGGAAAATGTGAAAAACACAGTAGCCAATTGCAAATTCATCATGATTAGATCACTTAGTGCCTGACCAAATCCTCTTTCAAGACCAATTTCCATCATCATTGGAAGAGCCATCAGAAAACCAAGCTGAACAAGAGATTGTGAGGCCAGAGCAACTTGAAGGGGATGATTATGAATCAATCTTCCCTGCGATAGCCCCTCTTCAAGTCCACTGAGAGCAAGATAAAGGCGCCCATACAGAAATACATAAACTGTGACAACCGTCAACTGAGGGAAAGAGTAAAATATGTTAGAAACATACTGAATCATACTGAAACATATTTTTAAGATCAACACAAATTGATCATACCAGTGTACTGAAATAAAACCCCACGGTTGTGAAGTAGCATGAAAGCATCCTGAAAAAATCAAAGCGGTGCCCAAGACGGTAGATATCACGACTAAGAGTTTGTTCACCATTTCCATTTGCTACTTTAGCCTCAAACTTAGAGATCTGATTTAGTCCGACGTCTCTTCCCTTACCAACTTGCACATATTCATGGTGTGTTACATTGCCTCCACGAAGAGTTGAGTTATAGCCTAAAACAGTGAAGACAAGGAATTTATTTGCAGTACTCATTACTATCTCATGATATGTTGTCTCTTGCACATGTTTGTTTAAGTTCATGAGTACATTACTTATTTGGGAAAGTAAAAA